>JAMKCH010001405.1:0-79864 GCA_023653785.1 Ophioderma brevispina
CTGGATTCCAGAAAAATGAAGTAAATGGTTGTTTTTGGAAGGTGTTTATTAACCCTAACGCGGCCCGATGCAATGCGGTTGTGCACCAAAAAGTTGGAAGGTTACCGTCGCGTAAAAAGTTTATCGTTGCATCACGGCCGTCAAGAACTATTTTTTGTCGCGCAAATGACTCTCATTGCACCTCAGTTGCAATCTGGGCCGTCTACCGGAAAATGACGCGATTGTCCTCGTTGCATCTGGGCATTCTTCCGGAAAATGATTTTTAACGCGTGTTACTCGGACACCTGGGACGCAGTCCCGGGAAACGATTCGGACGGTTTCGCCCGCAGAAGGCCGCAATGCTTTTCATCGGGCGGGTGACACTGTGTACAAATGCCCATAGACAATTTCGATATCGATGGTGATAGCGCCACATTTTTCGATTTTTTTTTTTTGAGCTACTTTAATTATGCATAAAGCATTTCATGACGTATAACCGGGAGCATGAGTAGCGTAATTCGGCGCCACGCAGGACTATGACGTAGCGTAATAGAGCCACTCACGACTGGCGTGAACATATGCCACAAATTTCATGCAGATCAGTGTGCCGTACGCATCCATTATTTATTATTTATTTGGATACCCTGTTTCTCAATGCATTCGCACGCGATGTTCCTGTTGCATCTGGGCCGTCTTGCCGGAAAATGGGCGCAGTTCCTCGTTGCATCTGGGCCGTCTTCCGGGGAAGTGACGCGATGCGTTTCATTGAATCTCGGCCGTTCTTCGGGAAAATGACGCGAGGTTCTTCGTTGCATCTGGGCCGTTATTGACTTTACGCTAGTAATTCCTGTGTGCCGGGAAAAACGGTCCCGAGATGCAATGAACGCAAAATGTGTTTTCGTTGCATCTGGTGCCGTTAAAAATAAAAATAGATGACCTCGTTGCATTGGGCCGTTGTCGCAAAACGACCGGTCGGTTAAAGAGTAAGGCAGGGATTAGAATTTCGGCGAGAATACGAGACTCGATTCTCGCAAAGATTCTCGGTAAAACTGATTTGCGTGTGAATCAATGTGATTCTCGTAAACTTTAAAAATTAAACAGTTAGTGATGAAATTAATTAGATGATGGGGGAAGGGAACGTGTTGGCGCAGCGTATCTTCTCTCTCGCCTTTCACCAATGAGGTAATCGGGTGTTCGATTCCCGGCAGGGGCTCGTTATCGGTGGCTTTAAGTGAATTGGTTTCTCGATCCATGCTCGTTCCCGTAGGTTTTCTCCGGGGTAACTCCGGTTTCCTCTGCTTCTAAATCGAGGATTCTTGGCATAAATCTGTTTGGGATTATGGTTTCTCTGATGGGCTGAGCGCCTTTCATGGCAGACGCACAGCTCGCTTGATCACGTTTAATGGATATGTCGCGCTGTGTTAGTGTAAAATACAAATTATTATTATTATTTTATGATTCCCGCAAAATTGTTTTGGGACTTCAAGAATGATTCAGCACACAGCGAGAAAGTCTACCTGGTTAATGGAAGGTGGAAATTTTGTTAGCCAAGGTTTTTGCCAGGGTTAGTGAAGTGATCGTTGAATGCGTTTTAGCTTGCAAGCGGGTCAGTATCTGCCTTATTAGTATGATGAAAAAAAGGGTCAGGGAGTTTTTTAGTGGGAAGGAAACCTTCCTGCCTAGAATGTTGTGAGGAATTGTCCAGGTTTTGTAAGATCATTTTTAGTTTCTGGAAGTTGTCTGTGTGTGTGTTTTCTTAAAATAGATAAAAAACCAAAAATTCAAAATATTTTGTATTGTTTATGTTGTTTGGTGCTGGGGTGTTTTCGTCAGGATTGTTTGTAGAGGCGATGCTTGTGTTTGATTGACTGGCATTGCTGTTGTCTCCGGGCTGTATGTTACGATTTTGTAAGGTCTTCTTTTGTAGGGGGACTGATTTGTTATGATGTTTGGTTAAGTTGTAATTGAAGTTGCTGTATGCAATGTTAGGGTCATTTCCTGTGGAGTATTTGTTCCCATGATTCAGTTACGGTAAAGGGAGAATGTTGTTGATCTCTTGTAGTCACGTTTAGTGAGTGTTGTTTTTGTGGCATGGTTATGCTTGAGAGATGTAATGTGGAATATTGGGAAGTGATTGTGAGTGTCAGTGACCCCCCCCAAAATTACACTGGTGTTGGATCTGTTGTCAGTGGGTGGTGATGTTGTTATCTATGGCGTGGCTGTGTTATGCGTAATGCTTGTAGTATGTAGTTTGGGTGATATAGGAGTTGCAAGTGATGTGTTAAAAATCATAATGTGTGGATTAGTGGGAAATAATTGAGAAGATTGATATAAAAGTCACTGACAATATAGAAGTCACGGTTGGGTTTATTTAGTATCAGCGAGAAGCTGCGACGAAGCTTTGTAAAATTTTGGATGTGGTTCATGCAATATGTAAATAACGGTCCGGACAGTTACGTATTTGGGTCTATTGTTGGTGTTAATGTGAGATCGATGAAAAGTGGGTCAAATTCTGTGTCCTGGTGTCAATGATTTTATACAGAGGGTGTTTTGAATTCATTCCCATGATGCAAAGCAATGTCTTATAATGTATGTACTAAACATGTCAGTAACTTAGGGATAAAAAGGTGTTCCAGAAGTTTAAGAACCACAAGACATTTAATATCATGCAAAAAATTCCCTAAGTTCTAACTGTGTGGGCAAAATGAGCTTCAAAGTCAGGGTTTTTATGTGTAAGGAATAGGATTTTTATTGTTGATACATGACCCCCATGAGGTGAAATTTCCCAAAAAACTGGTTGCCTGTGGATTGACTCAAAACCCTCTGGGATTTATATGAGAGTGTTTTTTTTTTCAAGACATACAATCCCCTTCCTCTGCCTGTGAGCGGTCCGGGAATGTATGTGTAGCCATTAAAGTTAGGAGGTGACTTGGGGTCAGTGGCCATGTTTTTGAGAATGCCAAGGACAGAGAAAGAGTGTTGAGGTGCATCAAGGTAGTTAGTGATTTCTTCATATGAATTTTGTTGATACTACGACAGTTGAAATTGGAATATGGAAATAGGATCTTGCTGATGGTTTTATTAGTGTGTTAAAACTGACGTCAGTGTGATAGCGGGGACGTCATAACCAGACTTGTTTGCGGGTGTAATGAAGGATGGGTGGGCACATGTTTGAGATGATAGTGGGTCTGTAAAGTAATGGGTTGAGGCAAAGGGGAATTAAGGTTTGATGATGTTCCAATTATTGTTGGGTGCCCCTGTCATTCGTTGCTGCGGCCCGTTCTTCCTCGTTGCCGCTGGTGGTTTTTCAATGGCAGTTCGTCTCTTGCCGGGCCCGGCCCCTCCCTGCCCTGGATCGCTCCCAGTCCGTACCCAGCGGGGGGTTTGCCGGAGCGCTCGTGCTGGCCCGCGTCGCGCGGGCCTCCCCGTCGCGCGTGCGCTGGCGTGGGTCCTTGCGCGCTTGGGTTGGCTGCTGGTCGCTTGCCCCGGGCCGCCCCCTTAGCCGCGCGTCCCTTGTGCGCCCCGGGTCGATCCCACGTCCGCCCTCCCTCTGGACCCGCTGTGTAGACCCCAGTCAGCCTCTGCCGCCCGCCCTGCCCCCCCCGCACCAGTCCCAAACCTACCCAGGGGGGCTAATACCCCTCACAAATAGCTGCGGCTTTTTGTATACCAAAACCTTCAACCAGCCGTGTACAACACCTTGGCGTTCCTTATCAAACGGGTAAAAATTACCCAAATAAATTAACAAGTCAAACTGTCTTTACGCGCTGCGTAACATTTATGTCCCTGCCGAATGTTGCGATCAGCAACATGCAATAAATGCAAACGTCAAAAACTCCCACCCGTCCCAATACCCTGTCAACACTCCACCCCTTCCCAAACACCCTGCAACAAACACGCCACCCTCCTCCCCAACCACCCCGCCATCCCAGCACCCCACAAACTCCCCACTCTCATTCCCCAACACTCCGCAAACCCCCACAACACCATTCAACACCCCAACCCCTAATAAAAAAAAACCCCCCCCTGTAACACAACTCCCTTTTCCCCAACCCCACCACAAAACTGCCATTCTCCTCCCCCAAACCACCGCAACACCCTCTCCCTTCCCAACACCCGCAACACACACAACACTCCCACCCCACAACACTTCCCACCCCACCCCCTCCCCACACATGCAACACTCCACCCCCTCACAACACCCCGCAAACACAACACCCCTCCCCCAACACCCCACCCCCCCAACAACCCGCAACTACCACCCCCTCCCCAAGACTCCGCAATACCAGCCCCACCCCGCAACACCCACCCCATCCCCAACACCCGCAAAACAACACCCTCTCCCCAACACTCAGCAATACCCCAAACCCCCTCCCCAACAACCCGCCAACACCCCACCCCCTCCCCCAACACCCCACCACCTCCCCACACACACCCCTATCCTATCGCATAGTAGGATATGTAGCGAGGGGGAATTTGCCTATCAATGTACCGTTTCAGAGATACAGCAATACGCATAATTTAATAGATCCTGGCATACCTAAAGCGCAATATTACATAATTTCAAATTGCAAAAAAGATGTGGCCCATGAAAGCTTTCATGCAGCGCAGGGAATTTTGAGTATCCGAGGTACAGTTTCAAAAAAAATATAGCAATTACGTGATTTCTTGCATATTAATTAGCTCATTTGCATACTCAAATTTTCCCGACAATACGCCCAAAATATACATTTGGGTCAAAACCTCTCAGCCGTTCTTCCACCAAGTTACTCAATTATTTACGCCTTACGGAACTCAGAAAACTTGTTACACAGGACTTGCAGAACATTCTCATTTAAATTATGCAAATTAGATACTTAATTAGCATATGTTACGGCCACAATCTAATCAGGTCGAGAACTCATCAGGCCCGACTTTTTCCACAAGTTACATCATTGTCGCCCTTACGGAACGTCCAGATAAAACGTATACAACATGGGTTAACATTTTGGCACAGACGGAAGACGGACGGCCGACGAACGGACGCTGCTCATTTCATAGTACTCGTTGGCGGGGACAATTAAATATAATTAATACCATGTCATAAACTAAGATACCAGTATTTACTTAAAATTTAGGTTGCTTACAAGTTGAGGGACTTTTACATTTGGTTAGAATAAAAAAAAATAAAACAGGGATTTGGTCACAAAAGACCTGCAGGAAGCATCTGGACAATGGGGTGCATGGTCCATTAATAATGTTAGTAATGCACGAGCAAGGACTGTTTCATAAGAAAGCAAAGTAGAAAAAACAAAAATACATGCGGGTCCCGGCCGCGGAGTGTCGTTCTGCCGTGAGGTTTGTGAATGGGGCCAGAGGCTAACATGAGGTCATGAAGGTCACATGAGTCAACCAACATTGTAACACCACCCCACCCACTCCTTTCCACCAAGTTACATCATCATGGCCCTTATGGAAATCATACAGACATGCATATATTAAGGGTACATTTTGACGGGCCAAACTGTCACCTGAGGTCACCAAGGGTCATGAGGTCACCACATGTCACCCCACCCCACCCCCTCCTTCCACCCAAGTTTACATACCGTAGCCCTACGGAACTCACACGGTAAACGTGAAAGTGTCTGAAGGTTTTAGGCAAAAGGTATGAATCTGGAAAGGCTGTCATGAATGGGGAATTAAGCTTAAATCAGGACCTAACCATTCAGGACACTTTGACCACCCAAAGTTAATTGCTTTGCCACCAGAACAAAATCAATAAAATTACAAAGAGCCAATGGTAAACAACATTAAGGGGCGGCCTATTTTGCTATTACACAAACCTCAAGTAGATTGTATCTACTTGTCCTTTGTGCAAACACCATCTTATATCCTGTTGAGTAAGTTGATTGCTTTTCATACAATGCAGATTTTGGGTGCACAGTGTCTGAATGGGTCTGCATTGGGTTATGAATATGTCTGAAATTGTAGGAGTAACAATAGAAATTCCTCATTGTTGTGAAGGACTCAAATGCGACCATTTGCCCAAATTAGACCTTGTTTTCACGTACAGTGTCATACGGCAGCAATATATTAAGGGTACATTTTGACCACAGCACAAACACAAGATACACAGACACACAGACATACGCCAGAGTAATCCTATGTGCTCTTCTGCAATTTTGACAGACGACACAAAAAATGGAGATGACAGCATAAACACTGGGATCATTTTAGAAAGGAAGGGGGGGTGCATTAAGGGAGCGCGGGAAACAAAGTAAGGCAGGTAGCATGGATCCAGGCTAGTGGTGTGTTTAAACAGACGAATTATAAAAACCAATGTATGTATAGCTGATGTGACCTATGATGTCAATATTGACATTCAGGACGCCCTCTGGGTTTTCTGGCAGGCAAAATATTACAGCGTTACAATGACCAGACATAAAATCTGGTCATACATTACTGGCAGAACCTTCTTGATCTAAATCGGTTACAATATGCAATGGAGATTGCAAGGCATGCTTAATATGAATGTTGGTATTATTTAATTTGAAACCAAAGTTGAGCAGCAAAAAACGAAATTCCGTGCAAAGTAAGGGGCTTTTGCCTGCCAGTTTCTCTCTTACACAAACAGGGGCGCCACAAACATAAACAAAGTCAATCAATCGATACAGGGGCACATGAGAAATGCTAAGTAAAAGTAATAAATAATGGACCCCTAAATGGACACTCTACGTTAGATAGCAATAGAGAATAATGAGGATCATAGCGCTTACAATTTGTGCCAGAGTTTGTGGGGGTGTGATGTGTGTTATGTGTGCATGGGCGCGTGTGGTGTGTGTGTGAGTGTATTTTTATGTGGTATGGGTACATGCATTTAATAGGGTTATTAAAAGTAATGAGTAACAAAAATCAAGTGAATCAGAGAATAGCATTGACATAAACAAACAAGCAAACATTAGGTTGGGGTATGTGTGTGAGATACATGGAAAACGTAAATACCTTATATTTACAATATATAGGTACAGTTTAAGCAATCAAATTTGTACCAGTGAGGTTGATGATAAAAAAAAATCAACCAACCAAGATACATAAGTGATCAGAAATAAAATAATATAATTTCACTTGGAGATTATCAATACATCAACGTCAGTACACGACACCCTGTTCTTGTTACTGTGTAGGGCTCAATGGGAGGGAGAGTAAATGAACAAGCGCAAAGATAAGATATGGGTGGGGAATACAAGATCAGAAGTGTGTACACATGTGCATAGTTGCACAGTGCACACGTTTCGGTGCACTGCGCATTTATTAGGACAACATATTGAACAAGTAAAATAACAAAGTTATAAATTAGAAGCAGATTGTAAAAAGTAAGGCACACAACACATACATTGGTATATAGGCATGCATGTAAAAGAGAGGCAGCATTAAGCGCACAAGAATGGTAGGGATGAAGTATACCAGAGTATGTGCGTGTGTGTATGTACATGTGTATGTACATGTGTTTGTGTGTATGTGTTTATGTGTTTTTGAATTAGAAGCAGATTGTAAAAAGTAAGGCACACAACACATACATTGGTATATAGGCATGCATGTAAAAGAGAGGCAGCATATTGATCTCTCCCTGTCAGTCATTAAAATTTTGACCACTGTTGCCTTTTGTAGCATTTAGTCCCATGCATATAATACACTCTTAAAGACCCTATCAGTGATTCACTCGGAAGAGTCAAAATATTTGAAATTTGCAGAAATACCTTAAACGTGAATTATAAGTCTGTAGAATTCCCTTAAGTTACTTTTTCCGACTGAAAAATTGCCAGAAAAGGGAGAAAATGGCTGTATTCGCAGATATGAATCTCCATTAAATTATGTGTTGTAGTAAGTGCCATATGGAGAGTAATGACTAAAATATCTGATTTTGTCCTTATTAGGTGGCTTCTGGTCTTATCATTTGCAGGACATGTTAAGGTACCTGTACTTGTTACAGAAATGCAAAAATCTGATTTTTTCGATGCTCTGATTTAGCAAATCACTGATAGTGCCTTTAAGTTTGATAAATTGTCATGAGTGGGAAGTCCACCTCTGGTATATACACTGGCATGCTTCACTATTGACCATGCAAAGGGTTGTGGGTTTGGAACTCGGCTCAACTTTTGACCATGGGGTCCCAGGTTCAAATCTCTGCTCAGCAGAAATAGGAGATTAATGTAGCTGGTATACATTGGTGAGGGATTGGATGTTGGATAGGCATCAATCCACTATGGGCTGAGTGGTGTGTTACAATTTGGTGGCAGTGGTGGGATTGAGCATGCTAGTGTATAGACCGAAAGTGGACTTTCTCCTCAGGTCTATGACACTAATGAACTTATATACTTCATGACATTGTGTTTCCAAATTTGTGACAGTTGTAGAATGATTGTTTTTACACAGCTTATACCAAGTTTTGCATAGAGATGAGTTGTAATGTGGTTATATGCAGAAAAGACTCCCCCAGTCCTTGTATTTGATTTTTTGCTCAGGTGACCTTGTCAAACCTCTTGAAATTTGTCAAAATACATTAGCTATCGTATTTGTGCTGACATTGGAACACGCGTGCATTTTACATTGGATCAAACTGATTGTAATAATTACATGTTAACTCATGTTCAAAGTATGAAACAATCTTGTTATTCTCTGTTTTACCTCTTAATTTACTTCTGCACATTCTGTTCAATCTGAAGGTACTAGAAGTTACCCAAAATTTAAATTCTTCATGAGAACCATTTGAAATTTGATAGTGAATCTACATTTTATGAGAACGGTAAAACATGGAGCAAACTTCTATAATACGTTATAACCTTGACACAGAGCCTTTCTCAATTCAATGAATGAAAGGGACCCTTTCTGATCCATATCCTCGTCAACTATTTCTCATATTAGCAGTGTCTGACTGTCTGTGCTTTATGAAAGGTACGTACATGTAGTAACAAGTAACAAGCTAAAGGCCCAAGTCACAATATGAGTATACCCATAGCCATCTCACCTTCCATTCTGTCATGAATCTGGCAGCTTCATCTGGCTGTGCAGATTTGTGTCTTCTAAATTCAGCTTTCACATACTCATCTCCAAGAGCTTGTAGTTCTAATGGCAAAGATCGGTGTAGTACTAGAATCCTCTTGTAGAGACATCTTACTGCTGAAACATGGACACTGCTGGCCATGTTTATACAATGTAGGCTGAAATTAAGAGCTGGAGTATTAGCAATCTTAAAGGGTTTGATGCATTTGTTTTGTGTGCACAATTGATGGCCTAGAGCACAATATAGTATAGTATCAAAGTACAATATAGAGTACAGTATAGCACACTCGGTATTATTTAAAATGAATAAACTATATGCTTGCCTCCTGTGTGCAAGATTTAAATTTTCTGCCCTTCTAGGGATGAAATTTCAAGTAAGCACTATAGAGTGCAAAGGAACTGCCATAGAAATATGATGTCAACAATATTCCCAGTGGGGACACAGAGTGTGGATAGAGCTAAAAAGTTCACCTCATTTTCTCTGAAATGAATTGAAACTAAGCCTGCAATAGTTGCTTGCAAAATAATGTAAGGAGAACACATTGCAGGGCAAGTTAGAACAGGTTGTAGAAAACCTTTTTGTGTGGTTTAATCTTCTAAAATTCAATTGTTGTATTCTGTTGGTCAGAGTGTGATGTCACAGATTGGAAATTCTTGGCTACCTGATTGGTCAAGTTCAGCTGTTCCAAAGTACTCCCTGTAAATATGACAAATATCAGCACTCGTTGCTACTCAATATTGCTAAAAGATTTAAATGGCCCTCAAGTAATTTTAACCCTATATTGGTGAAGGGACCCATAAGCACAGGATCGTCAAATCGTAGTTTTGAAAACTAAGGGAAAGCGTAGTAGTATATACTGGGCAGGGACTTTAACGAAGAGCCTGGAAGGAAAATGCAGTAAAAATAGACATGGGACATGATCTAATTTAACAAGGCAGGACGTATTGTGAATGGATGGTGATACCCTCAATGAACTCTGGTGGTGACTTGACCTTTGACCCCTGTAACTTCGCCAAAATGTCATTAAAGTATTTTACGTGTTAACAAATTTACAAGGAAATCAGATTATTATTGAGTTTCAACCCAACCAAAGAGATGTAGGGATTTGACCTTTTCACCCATATAACGTGACCCCTGCGTCACGGATGGGTCAACTGTACTTGTTCGGTATTTATGATGCCACAAAGGATTATCCCTGACCCAAAGTTCAGATCAAATCGGAGCCTTGTTTGTAGATTTTAACCTTTAACCTTGAACTTTGACCTTGGGGGTCGAGATATCATAGACCTCTTCTACTATAAATGTTACATCACTGTAGGAATGACGGGCTTTATCCGTCCTCTTTAGGCTAAGATAAATCCATTTGTCTTATTTTTTAGCCACTTTTGGCAAAATTGCCTTTTGACCCCCTTAATGACCGTTTGATCCCGGTATAAAAAAACCTCGTCTACACAACAAAAAATGATATGTTCCAATGCAAATACAAAAATTTACTATGTTAGTTTTGGAGATAAAATTCTTGAAATTATTTACAACTTAACACCGGGAAAACTGACCTTAAATGACCTATTGACCTCCAAATAAAAATACATTGATTACACCAGGTGGTGTAACAGAAATGCATATCTGCAAGTAAGGGGTTCACTGTACTATGTTGGGTTTTTGAGATAAAAAACAAGAAAATTTTGGAATATTTTGGGGTTTTGACCGGAAGAAGTGACCACCTAATGACCTTATGATCCTGAAAATGTGGACAACACGAAGACCCTGGCTAGTACCAATACATGTGATTCTATTGACGTCACTCTGATACCGTAATTTGTAAGGACAGGATTTTTGAATATTTTTCACAATTTATTGGATTTTCAAACGGAAATGACCCCCTTAATGACCTTTGACTCCTTATCCCTGCTCGAACAAACCCCTATATGAAGCAAGGGTAACTAAAAGGCAGTGGTCCTCTGAACCAAGTTTGGTTGATTATCGACGTAAGCTTGTTTGTGTGTAGAATGAAGAAGATAATTGATACACAAAAAGTACCATATTGACACCTGTTGACCTTTGCACCTCTATAAAGTGACCCCTGGGTCACGAATAGGGCAACTGTAATTTTTTTCTGTCTTTACGATATCCCGAGGATTTTCCTGTCAATTTCAGTTCAATCGGAGCGTGTTTGTAAATTGTGATCCTTTGACCTTGCACTTTGACCTGTGGGGTTCGAAACTATCCATAGACCTCTGCACTATAAATGTTTACATCACTGTAAGTAATAACGGGCTTTAAATGCTGTCCTCTTATAGGACTGAGAGAAATCAACAATTGGTCTTATTTTTAGCATGTTTTGGCCCAAAATCTGACCTTTGACCCCTTAATGACCTTTGATCCCTAAGTATAATGAAAAAACCTCGTTATTACAACAAAACAAAAAAATGCATTTTCCAATGCAAATAAAAACATTCTCTACGGTTAGTTTCTGGAAGATAAAAAATTATTTAAAAATTATTGCACACTTTAAAAACCGTGAAAAAATGACCTTAAATGACCATTTGACCTCCAAAATAAAAATACCTTGCATACACCATGGTACTGAATGCATATCTGCACGTTAGGTTACTGTACTATGTTGGGTTTTGAGATAAAAAAAATTGGAAAAATTTTAAATATTTTGGGTTTTTTGACCGGAAGTGAAGTGACCCCTTAATGCCTTTGAATTCCTGAAAACTAGTGGCAACCAAAAGACCCTGGCTAGTAAAATACATGTGCTGTAATGACGTCACTCTGATACGTAATTTGTAAAGACAGCGATATTTTGGAATATGTTTCACAAATTTTGGCTTTCAAACCGGAAAAGGAAATGACCCCCTAATGACCTTTGAACTCCTTATCCCTGAAACACCCTATATGAAGCAAGGGTCAGTGGCTTCCTCTGAACCGTTTGTTGATAACGGCCCGTTCGTCACTGTTGTAAGAAGCAAGGAAGAGAAATTTGTTAACAAAAACTTACATATTTAGCGCTGTGGCCAGGTCAAAGAGTCAGACAGAGGGTCAATGAAATTTGTGACATAAAAATGGTTCACAAGTAAGCGGTATTTGTTGTATGTAATTGTAAGTCTAGACACAATACGTCAAACAGTGACTGCTGAGCTAGAAAACAGCAGTTTTGAAGTGTTGATAGAAGATAGAAACGAAAAAGAGAAGAACAAGAAAGAAGAAGAAGAAGAAGAACGCATCAGAAACATAACAAGGCGCCTGAAGGCCCCCGCCTGTGGAGCAAAACCTTTTTGGGAATGACTTCAAATCTGCAGAGAAATAACTTAAAGGAATATGTCATGATTCTGAATATTTGGAAAATTTGTATGGATGGAAAGCTAAGCTACGTAGATAGAATTACATATAAAATCAAAATAAG
The DNA here is from genome assembly GCA_023653785.1 of Ophioderma brevispina. Taxonomy (NCBI): domain Eukaryota; kingdom Metazoa; phylum Echinodermata; class Ophiuroidea; order Amphilepidida; family Ophiodermatidae; genus Ophioderma; species Ophioderma brevispina. Next base: position 12,429 of record JAMKCH010001405.1, read on the forward strand.
TTGAAAAATTGTCCTTATTGTTGAGTATTTTGCACCTTTTAATTTCCGCCCAAATAGCTTACTCGAAAACGGATTCTTTCGACAATCCACATTCGCAGGCAAATGGTGGCGTCAATGTGATGACCATCATATCGCAGTGTTGCCATTCCTATTCGAGGGAACTGCCAGGAGGGGGTTAGAACATGCCATTCTAACAGCAACAGCCTGAGACGGAATTCAAATCGGCATCAACATCCGGCGCGAATCGAGTGCTAGTCCGTTCAAAAAGACTTAACGGTAGGGATTAAGGAGGGCGCTATTTACGAGTTATGGACGGTTACACTCAGAATTGCCTAAAGTCTAGGCCTGGTCACGAAATATTTAAATCTAAATGACCGTTATTGGAAAGTACACTATTTATGCGGGGCGTTAATCCACTAGCCCCGAGGATTTTGAAGTCAACATAAATCTCCTTTATTTATCATGATATTACATAAGATGATGAACTAGGGTTTAAGAGGAGATTTTGTAATAAAACAGAGACACAGGCTAATAGTAAAAGCCCGTAGCAGTTCCCACAAATTACCGTGTTAGGAAAATAAACAAAGACACAAATCGGAGCCAGGTCTGGCTACCCCCCGGTGAACTGCGATCGATTGGGTTTATATCAAAATAATTAAAAACAACAAAAGGACAAAAAATATGTCATTCTGTAACTATTTCAAATTTTATTAGTACTTTCATTAATCATCAATATACAGTGTAAGCAATGACAAAAAAAAAATCAATTCGAAGTCAAACGATGTTTTGGTCATCACTTTGCAGGCACGAGGAAGGAGAGAAGAAGAAAATTGACTGCTTTTGAATCAATGAAGCATGGCGGAAAAAATTTTCCCCCCCCGCCAGTTTTCTTAGTATGGTCAAAAAGCACAAATTAAAAATGCCTCTATTTTGTTATTTACATCAAAATTGTTATTTTTTCGGGAAGTGTTGATGTATTGTAATATATGTTATGAATGTAAGCCAAACTGAGCTTGACAAAAAAAATCTTGACATATTTCCTTTAACACCAGGCCCTGAGAGAAATATAAGCAACATTGTTAACGTATGACAAGGAAGGGAAAAAAATCCAAAATAGAACCAATTTTCTTTCAGAGAGAAGGGAGAAGAGGAAGCTTGCATTGCTTAGACAACTACAGGTAAAATGAAATTGAAGTGCTTAATACATCAGATCACTACCCTATTTTTTGTTTAACGTTATAAAAGTAACTGCAACAGATTGCAAATAAAACACTGTTCAGACGGGTGTTTCGAAAGACCAGCCAGATTCTTGAAAAACAAACAGACCCCATAGACCTGGAGGAGGAAAACAACAGACCCGGAAATGAATTCACTTCCGGGTCAGATGTTTCGAAAAACACCCGGGGAGATGTCTCGAAAATCAGACCTCAGACCACCAGACCAGAGAAGTGAATTCAACTTCCGGGTAGAGGTCTGTTGTTTCGAGGTCTGGCTGTTGCGAAACAACCAGGGTGGGAGGTCTCGAAACATAAGACTCAAAAACACCAGACCTCAAAAACACCAGACCCGGAAAGTGAATTCACTTCCGGGTCTGTCTGATGTTTCGAGGTCTGGGTGCTTGTTTCGACACATCCCCCCGGGTGTTTGGAAACAACAGACCTCGATAACAACAGACCCTCAGACCAAAGTCAAAGATTCACCGAAGTGAGGAATAATATTCGACGCCCAGTTTCAGTTGTGTCAAGCCGGGGCAAATGTGGGCTTTGGGTATGGCATGAGTTTGTATCAGACGTGAGTTGTAATCTATAATTAAAATTGGTCTAACTTTTGAAGGGGTTCCATGTAGTGGGCAGATTATTGGGAGGTTTAGTAGTACGTTACTGCCTTTGGCATTGTGAGTGAAGATTGAACTTCTGTCGACGTTATTTGGTTAGAGGGAGCAGTCTGTGGGGCTATATAAAATTGCATGAGGCATATATTTGGAGCTATTTTACAGGGCATATAGGCTTGTGGTTTTTTTTTTTTTTTTATGTGAAGAAAAAGGTGAAGATTTTTGGATGAATTTGAAGCAGTTATTTCAATAAATGCAGTACAATCTAAAAGTGCCATGCAATTATGGAAATATTCCATAGATTCCTAAATGTGCTTCTAAATGCACCAACAGCGATGAATTGACCTTTTTAAGCGTGACTACAGGGCCCACTCCGAAAAAAGTGAAAATTTCAAACCCTTTGAAAGAGTATGTTTTTGGTCAATGTTTTTTGATATGTACCAAAAAATGAAGGTACCCGACAAGTGCTGTGAACGCTAGTGGCGTAACCAGTGGTGGTGGGCCGGACACCAAAAAATCGGGAAGAGTGGCCCAAAGGAAAAAAAGAGGGAGGAAGAGAGGAAAAAAAGATGGGTAAGAGGAGAAGAAAGGGGGAAAAACCGATATAAAAAAAAACGATAATAAGCAGGGAGAGGGAGGAGAGGGAAGAAAAAGAAAGAAGAAGAAGAGGAAAGAAAGACGGAAGGAAGAGGGAAGAATATAGAAAGGAAAGGGTGAAGGTATTCCGATTGGCCTTCAACCCCCCCTTCTTCAGAATTTTGATCCGACTTGGAAAAAATATGAGTCTACCCGGCGAACGCATCGAGCCGGAAATTGACGTCTGAAAATCGGGAAACTTCTTGAGTCTTGCCCCCCCAAACTCTTATTTTGAAATTCCTTAAGAGAAGTTGCCCAAAGTTACAACACCACACACAAAAACCAAAAAATTTGAAGAAAATTGGTTAAAAATCAGGGTAAAAACCTGGGGGGGGGGTCCGCTTCTTCAATGACAGGGGTATCATCCGTGTTCAAAACAACAGCAATCACAAAAGCACCCTAAAATACGTATTTTCAAGGCTTGAATTTTCACCCCTAACACGTAATCATCAGCGCATTAGCTACCAACAGTACTTGATGGAATTTGCGCCCAAAGTGTTAAAAAGGTACGTGTTATCTGCTGAGTTTAACACTTGGTTTTTTAGAGCTTTTCGCACATTCCCGCCTATCCCTACCCGTTTGAAATGCAAGTCCGCAGACCTTTTTTTACCATGGTCTTGCGGTCCTCAAGCTTGATTATGAGGAAAAATCAGTTCCACAGACCCGTAATTTACTTCCCTTACAGTTCTACAAGACCATATTCAACGGATTTGAGTTCTCTAAAGACCTCCAGTTTCAGTTACGTCCAGTCACCCACATGTCCCCCCACCCGCCCCATTTCAAGATATTTCACACCCTTTCCTTTTTACATGCAAACCTTCTTATGAAACTACCACTAACCCCCAAAAATTCGTAATTATTAAATTGGCTGTTTTCAGCCGTAGCAGAATCAGTTCTTGCGTACGCGAGATTGCTGCAATTTGTCTTAAAAATTGCTTAAAGATCGCCAAATATTTATTATTAAAATTGAGCATCGAATACACTTCGGCGACCATTTTTTGTTGCCCCGCGAACGTTCTGTCTGCCGTATTCCAACATGGTACAGCATGCAATAAGTAATAGCTTAGACTGCTGGATTCACCTCGCAATGTAAATTGTATGCCTGCAAGCGTAAGATCAAGATTCACAGATCAGTAAATTAATGAGAACGCTTCCTCAGGCATAGTTGGCTCAATACTTGGGACCCAGTGATTACTTCACACACATTGCGGTAAACGTCAGAATGAACTTATCAAACAAACATCACAGGAACTTGACCGTGCAAACTCATTTACGGCACAATACCGTGATGGGGTCACTATGGAATTTCAACAAAAATCAGACCCGAGATTGAATGTTTATCGTTGTGGGGGGAAAACTCCTTCCGGGTCTGAGGTCTGTTTTTCGAGGTCTGGTGTTTCTAACCCCGGGGGGGGGGGGGATGTCTCGAACACCAGACCCGGAAGTGAATTCACTTTCCGGGTCTGTTTGTTTCGAGGTCTGGTCAGGGGTCGATTTTATGAAATCAATTCACAAATGCACCCTTTTGATTTTTTCCTTAAAGTTGGCTTGAAAAACACAAAAATGTTTGCATGCACGGCAAAATTTCACAATGCAATGAGCCAAGTTTACATGCATGTTGTGCATGTAAAACCCCTCTAAATCGAGCCCTGGGTCTGGTGTTTCGAGGAATTCACTTCCGGGTCTAGTGTTTCGAAACGTACCAGACTTAGAAACCAAACAGACCTAGCACACCCGGAAGTGAATTCACTTCCAGGTCTGGTGTTTCGAAACAAGGTCTGGTGTATTCGAACAAAAACCTGGGGGGGGAGAGGGGAGTCCGAAACTACCAGCCTCGACCCAGAATGAATTTCACTGTCCGGGGTCTGGTGTTAGTAAGCCGTCTGCGGGGTCGAAAACACCAGGGGGGGGGGATTGTCTCGAAACACCAGACTCGGAAGTAAATTCACTTCCGGTCTGATGTTTCGAGGTCTGAGGGTCTGTTGTTTCGAGGTTGGTCTTTCGAAACATCCCCGGGTGTTTCGAAACACCAGACCCGGAAGTGAATCAGGTTCCGGGTCTGGTGTTTCGAGGTCTGGGGTCTGTTGTTTCGAGGTCTGTCGTTTCGAAAAAAAACCCTGTTCGATGCCAAAAGTGCTAACATTAACGACTGCCGGATCACCCGTACTGACCAACCAAGACACACGAAGAACTCCAAGAAACTTACACAAAACCACTTTGAAACAAAGGCAGCCAACTTAACTTTACAGATTTGGAGACAATTGAATCGAATGCTGTTCTGGACAAACTTCGTTCTGCCGATGCTTGCATTCTACAACTGATAAGAACAAAACTATTAAAAAATATTCAGGAAGCTGATGGACTTATGAAAAAGGGTAGACAGTGCTTTCAGAAAAAATAAAGCAAAGGGGAAACTTACTGGTGGAAAGACAACGGTAGACGACCCCGTGACATGAAAAACAAAGTACGTGGATTGATAGTAACACTACAAAAAACGAGAGCATCAACGAATGCATGTACCCTCCTTACAATTTATAGCACAGGGCGCGGAAGCTTAGGAGGGGACCAAAAATGACATGATTAACTATGTTGGTAAAGGAAATTATAGATTGACAAAAAATTCTGTTTTTCCCTTAGGCATTTATATGTGAATAAACCGATTGTAAAAACCGATTGTGGGAAGCAAAGCTATCTATATTTTTTCACTACTCTATTAGGGCCTATGTCTACATAACAAATTTGAGATTGTTTGCGAAAAAAAATCAAGAAAGAATCACAGGGCATAAATCAGGCAGCACTAAGAATGATTGCCATGGCATTACTGTATTTTGTGAAACGAAACAAAAACGAAAACAGAACCCCCACAGGATTACACGCTTCATTCCGTTATGCACGTGTGCAGTACGGACGGGAATAAAGCCGTCTAATCAATGGGCCATTTTCTTCATTTCGCAAAATACCTAGTAAGCCAATTAATCATTCAGGTGGTGATGATAAAAACTAGGGCCACGGGCGTGCCTCTCTTTGAGAAAATGAAGATTGAGTGGTTTATGGTTTTATCAGTGGTCTCAAAATTGGTAACTAAATTGGATGGATTTGAGAACAATACTCCAATTGGTCTCTCTATGAGTTTTTAAAAATTGTGCTCGTCGCTGCGCGACTCGCCAATTTTTTAAAAAACTCATGGGGAGACCAATGACTGGGGAGTATGCCGAGAAAAAAAAAAATAAGCCAATTTTCTCATATTTTGTTTTCAGGATTTTGGGTCTTTATTACTAACACAATTAATTAGAAGAAAATAGGGACAGCCAGAAACTAGGAACAGATACTGACACAGGACACCAGACATGAGTCTGGCACCAGACACTTACAACCTAAAACCTGATACCAGAATCCTACACTCCAAATCTGAATTTAAATTATAACACCCAACATGACACCCAACATGACACTTATCACCTGACCCCAACATAAACCGACACTCAAACATACACCAGTCTTGACACCCAATATGACACCCATCACCGGACACCAACGTTGACACCATTTCATTTTTTGACACCCAACATGATAATCGTCACCTGACACCCAACATGTCACCGTCCAACCTGTGACTTACCACCCAAACATGGACACCGTCACCTAACACCCATCCCCTGACACTCAAAATGACACCCGTCACCTGACAACCAAAATTGAGATCCGTCACGAACCCAAAATGGAAACCCGTCACATCGACACCCAATCAACCTGCACCCAAATAACAACTGAGACCAATCACATGACACCATCATAGGGACACCCAACATGGAACCGTCAAACTGTGACTTTACACCCAAATGACACCGCACCGGACATTCGACATGACACAACACCATCACATGACACCCATCATTCGGACAATCAAACTGACACCCATCACTGACACCCAACAGACACCCGGCACTGTGACTTTTACACGCAACAGACACAATCACCTGTCACCCAACTTGACACCCATCACCTGACACTCACATGGCACCGTCACTGACACCCAACATGACACCCGTCACATGACACCCGTTCACATGACACCCTCACCTGACACCCAACAGAACACCTGACAACCATCACATGACACCATCTGACACCAACAACACCTGGACCCCAGCACCTGACACCCAACAGGACACCCATCACCTGACACCTTTAACTTTAACCAGTGACACCATAACTGACCCCACCCCACATGGGACACTCAACATGACTCCCGTCACTGGACACCTGTACTTACACCAAACATGACCCCCGTTACCGGACAGCCCAACAGACACAAATCATCACCTGAAACCGAACAGGGGACCACTCAACATGACATGCACCTGAACCCAACATGACACCCAGCACCGACAACCAACCTGACAAACCGTCAATAACACCATCACCTGAACACCCAATGACACCATCACCTGCACCCCAACATGACACCTGTCACTCAACATAACACCACCATGTTGACATCAACAAATCTGATAATTCAACATTTGGACACTCAACACCTGATGCATAACACCAGCCACTTGACACCCAAAAATCTCACAGCCGCCACCTGACACCCAACATGTCACCCCACAACACTGAGACCCACCATGACATCCAACACTTTACAGCTCGGGACACCAAACACCCAAAATCTGTCACCTGACACCCAAGATCAGACACTTAACACTCAACACCTGGAAACTTACACCCTTCAATGGACACCCAAAACCTGGTTACCAAACTGTCGGACACTTAAAACTGACACCAAACCCCAGACACCTTATACCTGGGCCCACCCAACCTCTAAATTCCGGACACTATACACCACCTTATTTTCCACCTGGACACCGGTCGTAATCAATTAGCACCAGGACACAGACAAGAAGACAAAAACTCATGAAACCTCCCACTCCAACAAAATGAACACCCTAAACTATTTCAAACAATCATTAGCCTCCCTCAGCCATCTGTCCAAATTTAAGACTCAAAATAATAGCCGCCAATTACTTTGGCAGCTGTGACATGAGCCAATACACTGTTTTTTACTGGATATTTTAACATGTACAAAGATTACAGGATGACGATTCTGAAAACAAAATGTTTAAAATTGTGCTCTAAATGATATAACATATGGTTTTATTATGTTGTCTCATGAAAAACGTTGACAAAATTTATGAGGTCGGGGGGTAGCCAACGGGTAGGGTCGGGCAACCGGAAAACAAATTATATTTTTTGTGCAGCCTTATATAAGGCTAATGAAAGTGATTCCAGTTTTCCCGTTTTCATTTTTTTTTCATGACTGAGTGGGAAGTTTCATTAGTTCATTATCATGTTTTCAGATTTACACATTGATGCAAGTAACTGCAGTTGCGTTGTTTTGAGCACGAAACACATACTTATGGACCAGGCTTTCATTTAAATAAAAAACTTTGGTACACATAGAAGTGCTTTGATACAGACAATTCTTTAGAAATTTTAAAAAACCCGGACGAAAAAAAAAAAAACAGTGGACATAATGAACGAAAATGACAGGGATAGAACGTACGGTGGTTGCTTGTTTATTTCATAAAGCATGGTACAAGTGCTAAAAACAAATAATGGACACAAGAATTTTGCAAATATCATGTATTTACCCTCCGTGCATAACAGACGGTTATCGACGCATGGGAGTCCACCGAACCTTGTGTAAGATCATGTTTTCGTCCTATCAAAAACTTCCATAGTTGTTTCGACAAAGATGTCTAATTTCAGCTATGTTAACTCTTGGTGCTAAGTATGTCCGACGTAAAATGGTTGAAACTTGAACGTTTCCCACAGCCAAACAGTACATACGACAGCTGGAAAGGACTCCCTGTAACAAATCCAAGATTAGACTCAGGCCGACCAAGCGCTGGGCAACATATGTTTTTTATCAACGAGGTCACATACTGTTGTGATCGACTCTCAATCATGATTGGTTGAACCGGGGCCAAGGACAAAATAACGAGATCATGTGGTTGTAATATACAAATCGATTGGTGCATGACTACGGCGGTGCGGAAAGTAAGATCGTGCATTAAATTAGCTAGCCTAGTGCTGTAGCACCGTGGAAAATGTTTGATGTTCGCCGAGCCCATCATATTTTGCAGACCTTGGAGTTGGACACAGATACACCGTGGGGAAATACTGGAACCGTCGTAATATTGCAGGGACGATCTGTCGCCGTTCTTATTTCGGTATACCATTGATAGCGGAGCTTACAAACACCATTCATATGATAGGCATACTCACGAAAAGGATCACGACTCCATCGAGGCTAATAGAAACCAGAAATAAACACGCGAGATTCTTTGCCAATTGCCAGACCTCGGCAGGGCGTAATCTAAATGAACGGCGCTAGTCGAACATCAGGAACTATTGTACCATTTCCCTCCAATTCCCTCAATTCAAAAAGATCACAGCCCGAAAACCGGCTTTTCCTTGAGCGGCCAAACCACACCCCGATTTCGGGCTATCGCTCTATGAAGACTTGTCCCATACCATCCCTACCCCACAACCATGCAATTCATCGACGTACGATCAAAAATGAAGCACCTGATAGCGTCACACATACGAATCGAGATTTCGTCCATCATGACTACACACCTCGCTGCGCTAAAGCGCGAGGGTGGAAAAAAAAAACAATTACGTTAAAGAATTCGCAAAAGTAGAGCCCACACAAGAGAGAAATGGATACATAAATCCAAGATGCTTAAAGCAATGATGTAAACTTTCCACAGACTTGTCTCGGAAAATATGAAAACAAGAGAGATAACACAAGCAAAACTTAGAGTTGATGGACTTACCTACGCGGATGATGACATTACGGAAAGGTGGGTGGAGTCTTTCCGGATGTCTGGCTACCCAGATGCTCTGAGTGTCACGCACATATATTTGTGAACTCACTAACTGATAAAAACAACCAACTTCGTCAGAAACAAGAACACCTGAAATTACAACTTACTAAACTACAAGAAGATAATCAATAAGCTGAACAAAGGGAATTCGCCAGGAAAAGATGAAGTCACATCTGAACATCTACAAATTGGGCCCCTTAAAGGTGTAGAGTGCTCAGCTATTCATCAATAAGTGTATCAGAACACCACAGTTCCTGAAGTTATGAAAACAGGGATTATTTACCAAGACGTAAAAGAAACAAGAATGATCCAACGGGGACTAGAGACTTACATTTCATATCGTGTTTGACAACTTCTAGAAGGTATTTTGCCCATTCTTGATGACTATGATGTACAGTACCAGACATTTGCAAGGGGGATTTCAAAAGCAACGCTCTTGTGCTAAAATTGCTGCAACCTTGGAAATGAAATAGCATACAGATGTAAGTACAGAGCTAATCAAGGTGTAGAAACACATGTTGCATTTCTTGATGCAGCTAAAGCATTTGATGTTGTTAACCATGACTGCCTCCTCTTTAAATTGTATGATGCAGGTGTTACTGGTAAAATATGGATGACTGTATAATTATTATCACTCTATGAAAAGTGTGGTGTCATGGAATCAAAAGCTGAGTGAGGAATTCAGCATTGGCCAGGGAGTGAGACAAAGGGGTGTCACTTCCCCCTGTTATATCGTTTATATTTGACAGGCTCATCAAAATGCTATGAAATGCAAAACTTGGGGGTACAAATGAATGGAACCTAGTGTGGAATACTTGCTTTTGCAGAAGATGTGTGTTTTATTGCCTTTAAGTGCAGATGAACTCCAGCACATGCTTAATCTAGCTTCGTCATACATGCAATGGACTGGGAATACAAGTATAACTTGGATAAGCATCTACTTGATTTTTAACTAGAAGAATTGGCTAACATCTCCTCATATCAACATAGACAATAAACCAATTGCCCCAAAACACATGCAAGTACCTTGGTGTCATATTTAGAAGCAAAAACGCTTTAAACAATGCTGACATTGCACAAAGAGGAAAACGAAATTACAGTATAACAGGGAATTCCACCAGTCATATCCACCCAACTATGGAACACCTACTGTTTATCCAGAATGATGTATGGGCTAGAGGCAAACAACATAAAAACAGAAACACAGCAGCTATATACATCAAACTGTTTGATTCAAACACTTGTTCGGAAGCAAATTCTGGGTCTGCCAACACAAAGAGCAAACGTTGCAGCAGAGGCATTGGCAGGGATTAGGTCTGTGAAATCACGCATCAAAGAGATGAAAATAATATCATTTGCAGGGTATGTTAGGGTACCCGTACTTGTTACAGACATGTAAAAATCTGATTTTTGAGATTTTTTTTTGATTTTATGATTTAGTAAAATTCACTGACACAGTAGTAGTAATGACCTAAAACACGTACATGGGTTAAGAAAAACACACCTTTTCCATATGTTGCTGTTTTTTGGCTGGGCTTTTCCTCCCTTTCCTTGACATGGAATCTACACAGATCGATTTGTTGTTATTCGGACACTAAGTGTCAACCCCTGGCTTGTTAATCCATGATGTATCTGATACTATAATCGGCGTCACAATTCCTTTTCTGAAAATTGGGCATCAACCTGCTCGCGCTGGATTGCTGCGTTTAACACGCACTACTATATGCATTTCCTTTACGCGTTGTCATGGTGCTGTGTGGCGGATGTGGCGTAGTGTAGACCTCAGAGAGGAATTGTGACAGTATAACAGTATAGTGAATAGATTCTGACAATGGCTGAACTACCGATGAGAGCCTGTTTCGTCATGGTGTTAAAGGTGCAATTTCCTGATCCACACCTCGTCCCCGACGTACATGTAACTTCCTCAAAAAAAGCTGAGATTTTTTTATCTGAACGGGCGATCCAAGTATGTATGTGCCTAATCTTACGTGCAAGTTGCGGTCTACTCTAGAAAAAAATCTAACTTTGTACTTTTTGTCCGTAACGGACAGAATTACAACACAGTGGCCTATGGGGCACCGTTATTAAAACATTTGCTCATAACATCAAAACGCACCATCAAATCACTGAAATTTTGGAAATAACCGTTTTCTTGGAATATCTAGTGAACCGTTAACAAAGTGAAGTTGTAGATCATGAAATGCACCTTTAAGGTGCGTGTTCTGATCGTCTTTGGGACCCCCCTGATTTACCCGGGAGTAGGAGTCCGATTTTGATATCATTTGAAAGGCCCAGGGCCGGTAGCCAGGTGGGGTGCGGGGGGTCGGCGCCCCCCCCCAAAAATGACAAGGTCCGCTTTCTGATGTTGAAGGTTCCGCTTTGCCATGTTTAAGTCCGTCTTGTCAATTAAAAAGTTTGTTCTTAAGGGTTTGGTTATGGTATATGAATGACTAGCAGCGGTTAACCATCGCATTTACGATTGTCATTGTTCGATCGTTGTTTTCTCAACGCTGCGACGGCACGAATTTTATTTTCTCTCCCCCCCCCCCATCAGAATTTGGAGACGACGTGAAAACATTTTGGGTCAACCGGTAGCGCAGCGTGCCGAAAAAATTTTTTTGGTACGCAAAAGTTCCACTTCTGCAAAATCCGCACCCCCCCCGCATAAATTCCTGCTACGGGCCTGAATGCCATATTTTTCTCATTGTCGTCCTGAAATTGTGAGCCCTCAAATCCATTGCCATAATAAACCAAGTGTCTCTGCCGTCGCGGTTTGTGCATGAGGCAGAGGTCACCTAGGTCACGAAGGTCACCAACATGTCACCCACCCCACCCACTCCTCTCCACCAAGTTACATCATCTAGCCCTTATGGACCTCATACAGCATGGATTTTTTAAAGGGTTCTACATTTTTGACCGGCCAAAGGTCCCCTGAGGTCACCAAGGTCACCAACATGTCACCCCACCCCTTCCTTTCCACCAAGTTACATCACCGTAGCCTAAGGATCTCACAAGGAATGCAATATATTAAGGGTTAACATTTTGACCACAGACACAACACACAGACATACGCCAGAGTACTCCCTATGTGCCTTCTGCAATTCTTGCAGACACAAAAAACGCACGGTAATTGAGGGGGCGCATTTGGCAGTGCCAGGCCCTTGATTAAGGCTTTTCACCTGAGCGGTGATCGAGAGTCTCTTTTGACGATCGTCGATCGCCGTTTTTGACGACTAGTGCAGCCGTTTTTCTGATGCTTAAGAGATTTTGGCCCGACCATATGCTCCAGGACCCATCTGCTTTTCGGGAGCATATGGTCCCTGGAGGCATAAATCATCTGGAAAATCTCCTAAGGCAAATAATGCTCCAGGAGTCATATTTGAATAAGTATGCTGAAAGAGTATCCTGTAGGCATATTTGAATACGCAATGGTCAGGATGATATGGCAAATATGCTCCGGAGCAGTGGAGAAATATTCTAAGACAGTCAAATACTGCTCCAGAGCATATGGTCCTGGAGCATAATTCGGGCCAAAAGCTCTTAGAAGCTTTGAATACTAGACGTGCATGTTGCAATAGCGCCTTAGTTTCGATTAAAAGTTTTTCCAAGAAAGATTTCATGAGTTTGCTGATTCTCACGAAATAACTTCTTTTTGAGGCATTTAACGGCAAGTGGTTGTAGTTGACTTTTTCAATGCTGAGGTACCATGGCCATCTTTTAAATGATATGACTTGTCACCTTGGTTTGCTTCCGCACAAAATGTTTGATTTTTCCGTTCATGAAATTGAACGGATTGAGTAAGGAATTCCAACATGGCGGATAGACTCAAATGCCATGATATACTTTCCGTCGCAGCGTGCGACTGCAAAATCACTAGTGAAAAAACGCTTGCGTTTGTTCATCCGCTTCCAGCGTCAAAGTCGCTGGGAGCGTCGGCGATTGAGGTTGAATTCAAGTCAACTGGCTTGCCCGTACTAACGGGCTTGCGTCAAGTCGCCTGGGTATGCTAGCGACTTATCGATTAGATATCGTCAGTCCTTGTTCCAATAAGCGCGGAAATTATTCATAAAAAAAATCACTACGCTCCTTGCGATAGCTTAGTATATCATGGGCATTACTAGTGCGTTTATGGACGAACGTGTGCTGTATTTGAGGAAGCACAACAGCGATTGGCATAGGCCTAAGTGTGTCAGAGTTTGCGAAGTTTATATGAATTTGTTGGCTGGTTTGAAGTCCTACATATAGCGATCTATCGCAAAGTCGTCGATCACTGCGGCTCGTGTTAAAAGCCCCCTAGAAATAGATAACCCGGAGAACCAGACGTCCGCCGCAATCTTGGTCAGCTATGGGCAAAATTTTGGGGGTCTTCGTGTATTGCTCGGGAAGGGATTCGTAACCCTTGCCGTAGAATGTGCGCATTTTTTTCATAGAGGAATCGTTGCGCCTACATATGGACGCAACCAAAGATTACGCGTTCTTTGCGTCTAACAAAGCGAACCGCCGCGACTACACAGCACGGAACCAACTTTGCAAATTGTAGAGCTCGGATGCCGCAAGGTGGGAGAATTTTTTGAGGATAACGAATTCTCTCAATTTGGTACTTGATCTGTTTTCGAGCAATACCTTCCACGACCATTTCGGAGGTTTGTTGGACAAACAAGTAAAAAAGGAAAAATAATTATTTTATTGATTTTTTAGTTTTTTTCTCTTTTGTCATTTTTCTTATTCAAGTATGAAAAAAAAATAAACGGGAAAGGTCATTGATTTAAATATTTATTCATCTTGATACATTTTCAAGAAGATGACCATAAATATTTTCTAATTGTAAAATATGAAAACGGGAAACGATCACAGTGATCGTTTTCCTTTTTCCAATGTAAATATGAAAATGAAAACAATCATTTTTATTATTTTTTCTTTCCATTTTTTCTTGCATGCATAGCAATTAGGAGAACATGCGTTTGTTTTTCAGATTTCATAAACAACTTACATAAATCCCACGTTCAAAAAGCCGCAGTGTCATGACAGATATACGCGATTAGGGAAGACTCATAGTGTGCGTATCATGATATGGCCACCAGACGCTTAGAAATAAACGCGTCTTACATTCGTTGTTTTTCGCGTGGCTCGCGACGAAGCGCGAAGATAGAGACGGCACATCTGAGCGAGGGCGCTATAACTTGACTTGATAATTAGTCCCGATGTAAACTGGTTTGCCATTTTTTCACAACCTGTTAAAACTGCATTTTTAATGCGGTTTTTTTTTTTTTTTTTTTAAAAAAAAAACAAAATAAATGCTATTTTTGTGTGTGGTTTGGTTTGACAAACATTAAAATGTCCATGGAATCAAATTATGAATATTGGTTTACTCTGGTGACTTTTTAGTTTAATAATAACCGAGTCTAACATAGATTTTTTTACAAAAAACACTTAAAAAGGCCATTTTTTATGGGAAAAAAAAGTGCAATATAAAGCCAAAAAATCTTTGAATGACAACGCTTCCGACTTGGTTGACGGAAACTTCAATGCTTTGACCATCAGAAAACATCTAGTTGACTCCAGGACCGCTGCATTTTTGTTTTGCTACCGGTTGGGCAACAATTCCGTTTTCCTCAAAGTGGCCTAAATGGGCCCAAAAATTGCAAAATTTGACCAATTTTTCTTCCTATAAGGGCCCTGCGTTTTTGAACTCGACACCCAAAAGGGTGGTGGGCAGTCACATTTTTCACTGTGGACGTTTAGTTTTTTTAATGGAGATCTTTGAAGTATAAGAGATATGGCAGTAAATGTGGGTATAAAATAAAAGCTTAAACATTAATTATTTAAGTATGAAAAGCCTCATCAGGTATCTTGAACATAGGCAGAATGGCCATTTAATTCAATTGACGAAGTCGGTGGTGCGAAGCGGTGCATGTGGAAGCGGTGCGCTATGTACAATCTCTATGGGAAAATGTATAAATTTTTAAAAACAAAAAAACACGCGTTTTTTTTTAATTTTCCTTTAAAATTCAATGTTTTTCAACAATTTGGTAATCAATATAGAGCTGACTGTATTATCTTTATGTTTATATTGTAAATACCTAAAATCACACTGCTGTAGGCCATTGGGTGTATTAATAATGATATGTCGACAAATTCAAAGTAGTAACATTTCCCAATAACTTGTTTCATCTGACAGCAGCAATGTTGCAGAAGCCTGCACCCAATATCAGGAGGCCACTACTAACAACGTTCAAATGGTTCAGTATGACATGATACGCATGGTAGTATGTAGGATTTAGTTGTAGCTATAAGACCGATTGCAAATGTCATTATATTCTTTTTGCTTCATGTTACATCCTACGGCCATCAAATTAATTTGAAGAACAGAAAATACAGTGTGAATGGTCCACCAAAACCAATATCCCACAGGGCACAAAGGTAACCCAGGATCTTATATGAGCAACCTCAGGCAGGCATCCTCATCAAGTACAAACCAAATACAAAACTTCATCCAAAGGCTTGTATATTGTATTTTGGGATTGAACATTATTTACTTTTAAAATCTCACCACGGATTTACTTCGTCAATTCAGACTATACCGAATTAGTGTTGCATGCCCTGGGTGAGGGAAACACAAAAAAACCCATTCCAAAATCGGTCCTAAAATGTCCTGACTACTGTAATGAACTTTACACTAACTCTGTGTTAATAGCTGTACAGTGTATGGACATGAAGAAAACGTTTATAAATTTGCTGGTTGACAATTATGATGTGCATTATACATTTTTGTAATTTTATAGTAAACATGATGAGTTACAATGCACAGCTAATAATTGCTCTCTTTGCTCATCAGTGACTTGTGCAAACCATTTAAACTTTCAACAAGTTGAGAAGAGTTATTGTAAAGGAGAAACATACGTATATTGTACCTATGACCAAGAAAACCCTGTGGGAGAATGGTATTGAAGTCTATGGAAGTTGCGGCACAAATTTTTTTGGTTCATTTTTTGAAAATACGTATATCATTTTGTGTGAGTTGTGATAACCCCCTTACAATTTATATGCTGGAAAGGCCCCTAAGTATCAGGGCTGCAAGAAACTGACATTCAAATCAGATATAGGTCTAACACATAAGTTTTTTTGACATTTTAACCATGGTCCTTTCAGAGTGAAGTTGCCTCTTTAAAATAAATGTAGCATTAGAAACCTTACACCTGACAATGTTTCTGAGTGGTTTTTTGGATTCTTTGTTCAATTTCCTTCCGTTCAAAAATGTTACTTTTATTATGGTGGTGGGGGGTAAAGTTTGGATGATATGATCATTTGAAGAAAAACATGTCGCAATTTCCAAAATGGGTGTGGTGACAAAAATTCCGGCGAGGGTTAAAAACGCATGGCCTTAATTTCATTTTTTTACCCTTTAATGGTGGAATTTTCACTTTAAATTTTTTAACGTTAAGAAGATAATGATGCCTTGGATAAATTGAACAAATATGGGCACCAAAAGATCAATTTTAATGTTTTTGTGTGGTGGCACAGTATTCTCATTCGAGTTTTACACAGTATTCTATGGACACTCATATCAGAGATATTGCACAACCCTCGCAGTCTTTATTTTGACGTAACTTCACTTAGAAATGTCGTACAATCACAATTTTGGTGTCAAATTATTTCTAAGAAGTGTAATCTTTCCAATTAAGCAATATCCTGAACAGATTTAATCACTTTCATTCAAAATTTCATGCCTGTCCCTATCGAAGACCCTCAATTTTTGCCCCATGTGTGAGAGTACTGAGAGAGCCGTTGTGCAGGAAAGAATACGCATCCGCTTCTCCGGTCTATTTCTATGGAAAAGCCCTTATTAAGTAGAGAACACAATAACTAAATCGGAACAGACACCTTTAAAACAGTTTCAAGTTTGTTTGTCTGGTCAGAGAGGTAGTCTGGTGTATAGTGTCAACTCCGTCAGTGAGCCATGAAGTGTCAGTTGTTTTTGCAACAGGCAAATTTACAAGACAATTAATTATACTAACAATGCCGGCTGCTGGTTTAGGTAGTTATCGTGGTTATTTCAATGTTCAGCAAAACGTTTCTCAAATTCAAAAGTTTATGACCATCATATCGTGCAAAGAGAGAAAGAAAGCCACGTTGTGACGTCTTGAAATAACAAAAGCTGCTTGGCTCTGCAATGACCAGGGAGTCTACAGACTTTTCGCTTGTTAACCTTGACCAGTCGAGCTCTTCCATTTTCTGCAGGGTATGGTTTGGACGGTGGACCACAGGAGTTAGATAAGAATCCCATCCCGGCTAGCATCCAGAAGGAACCAGTTATTCGTATTACCGTTCGCCAATACATGTGAACCACACAATGACCATTGTATAAAATTTACTTGTATTATTTTTTTTCAATTACACTTTATAGGATACCCATCATATTTTGAAAACCGTCTGAATAAAAATAGAAACTGATAACATAAGGCAAGCCCATATCGTTATTTGATGGTAGTATTATAGAAAGGGGATCTGTTTATAAAGGTCGTCGAGAAATGTCGCTTGCAACCATTTCAAAACAACGCCTATCGCTGTCGGAAGATACAAGACATTCACGGCACATTAACTTACCGGACGTCCACGCAAGCTAGGATCGTGCCACATCTAGTCCGAGGTGCTTTGTTTATGATAGACACTCCATATTGGGTGGTCGGGTACTTCGCTGGGCTACCGAGTGTCGAGGCTAGTACAGATCCAGACAGATCATAACCTAGATTCACTAGAATTGTAAGTTAATGTAAATCAAATCTTTGTTGACATCATGCAGAAATGGCACGTCCTAAATCATGAGTTTGACATGTTTGAGGTGGACCAGAGGCTTGACCTTGAGCGTGAGTATTGCTGCTTGTTTATGCAAAAACTCTGCACGTGAAGCGTGTATGACCAGGCTAGTGTTATTTGTTTGGGTCAGGTTTTGCAACAACTTTGGGAAAAAAAAATCCTCTGTATGTAAATGTGACTGCATGCTATGAAGTACTGTCAATGTCACGTAGTTAGACTTAGAGCATAAAAGAATAGGATTTGAATTGTTTTGTCTACCTAATATTGTGTCATTTTGGACGTGCAGATCAATACTAGATAAAAATATTGGACCACTATCCAATATGAATAATTTTCACTAATATGATTCGTTCCAACAGGTGTATTCTCCCACTGTCAAAAATAAACCAACCCGTAAAAGCTGCGAGCACTTTATATTGTATATAACCTTGAGGCTTATACATGTGCACGTAAAAAACTTGCTTTGTCCTGCTAGCACGAACTGAGATCATGGTCTTCAACAATATGTCATTCCACTGATCAGTATCAAGATTTTAAACGTCAAGATAACGTCAAGGATAACGTCTCCAATATAAAGGTATATAGGTGGCAAGTTCAATTATTGGAACTAAAACACTTGCGCGATGTGATACAATTATATAATATTGGGATGGTGATGGTTGATAACAGAAAAATCGCCCGAGCCTAGATCAAAATCATCGGAGCAGAGTCGAAGACGAGCATGAAATTTTCTTGGCGAATGGCGAGGGCGATATTTTGTTATCAGCCGAAAAAAGCATCCAATATTATTACCGTACTGACCCGAGTATAGTGCCATACATGCTCGATTATAATACCCACCCAGTTTTCAAAGGGAATCTGAAGAATAGTAGTAAATCCTGTTATAATCCCATAAGTTTTTGCTGGAAAGCAATCGATTACATGCAATTTTTGTATACCAATAATCACTATTTTGGTTGTATCTTCTTGTGATTTTCTTTACAAAATTAATTAGGGTCATGATTTACTTAATTTGTGATCATACACCTCATTTAACACTGGAAAATATTGGAAGATTAGCTCGAAAGGCAGAAATGTTGAGCTTGTGTGTTTACATTAGGGTGAAGATCCCATTATAATCCAACCCCCTAAAGTAAAGCTAATTCAGGTTAAAAACAAGGTGGGACATTACTGGGTCAGTACAGTATATTATGCAAGAAGAAGCTGACATGAACAAAAATAGTTTTAAAGTGGCTTCAAAACTATAAAAACAGAGTATTGCTTGACGAGTGCATGACCGAATGCCCCGATATTTTTGCGTATTGTGCAGTGTTGGGCGGTAGGTAATCGCACTGTGGTATTGTACACAGATGCATAATAATATCTAATATCGCTCATAAGTAGGCAGAAACCAATGATATTGCGTGTTTGCTTACAACACCCCGCCCACTGAATAAAAAGGTAAATGATTCTCATTGCACATTTCCATGGGCCAACATGAACCCTAACTCAACCAATGACCACAGGAACAGCCACAATGGCAAGTGTGTCGTAAATTGTTGGTAATGGATTTTCAACACAAGCATTCAGTTCACTGTGTATTCTGTGGTACTGAGTTGTTTATGATTGTCACATTAGTGAGATGGTACCTGAAAGCTTACAGGACGAATATAAATTACACTCTGGCAAGTGGGAGTCCTTTGTGGAAGTTGCGTTGTAATGTTGCAAAAATGCTATGCTATTGCATATCACCAATAAGAAAAATTCATCCAGTCAACCTATAAGATTGAATGGCAAACCTCTGGAAACAGTCAACAGTCAACCTATGGGAGTAGAAATAAATCACAAATTAAACTTGGGCCGATATATCAGCCATACCACCGCAAAAGCAAAATAAAGTGCTGGGGTCTATTACGACGAAAACTTGTATAGCTGCTCGGCCAAAAGTGAAAGACAACGGCCCTACAAACTTGGTCTGGTCACGCCACAATTAGAATACTGCGCCAGTATCTGGGATCTAGATATCATGACCTAAAGATGAACTGGAAGCAGTACAAACGAAAGAGAGCCCGTTTTTTGTAGTAAAGATTTCCGTCGGAAAAAAAGCAGTGTTCCACAATGATCACAAACCTATAGACTGGCGATCAATAGAGAGAGCGACGGGCGATTATTAGACTACACTCTATACAATCCATCCATATCAAGTGGCGGTCACACGATCCATTACAAGCTAGTCAGAGCGGGGGCCGGTATAACAACCCAGAAAACCGCTTCAATTTCATTCAAACCATTTTGTCGTCAAACAAAGACTGTTTAAACACTCCATTCATCAAGAACTATTGCTGAGTGAACCACCTTCCTGCTTATGTTAGAGAGGCAACCGCAACCCAGACCTTCAAGACAAATCTACAGGAGACCCAAATCCAAAATTCATCAGGGGGGCCCATCATTAGTAGTGTCAGCTGGCCACCACACACCTGCAGCTTATATACTGTAGAGGAGATTGCTGGCAGTACCCGACAGAGCAGATGAGATTGTGGTATTGGTAGTGTACCATTATAAGGGGTCCTTTGGTAATGTGTGGTAGTAGTACCATAACCACTTGGGTTATAAGCCCACTGAGTTGGGTATTACCCCCAATTTCTAAAGAAAAGTACAAAAGCTAGACGATACACTCGGGTATACGCCCAGATGGCAGGGGGCGATTTAGAAAATAAAATGGACATGCACAACCCTTGATTTTTCTTCAAACTGGGTGAAAAATACAAAATTTTCCATGCACAGGGAAAATTCTGCATGCATACAGAGCCAATATAGGCCCCAATTGCATTGAGATGGCAGTGTTGCTATAATTACTATGAGGAATGTGATGGGAGAAAATTGAACTTTTATTTTTAATGTTAAGATCTGCTACAACATCTAAAGTCTACATTAAATGGTATAGGAGTGAAAATACACTCTGAAATTTATTTATGCAATTTTATATCTGAAGTTTGCTTCCAACTTCTAGCCCCTTACCGGGTATAAGCACCCGATTAGGAGGGGGGCTATCCCGTCGTGCTTACATTAATTGCTTGCAAAACATAGTGAATGGTGTTTAGGGTTAAAGTGGGTGTTCCGATCGTCTTGGGACCCCCCGATTTACATGGAAGTAGTTCGGATTTTGATATCCGCTAAAAAAGGCCTATTTTTCTTGCGTCCTCGAAATTGAGCCCTAGAACTAGAATCCATTCATTCCCAAGATATACCCAAAAAACCCCCGTTTTATGGTACCACTTTATTAGCACAGTATTGAATAGGGCTTTGCAACCTGCATTATTGCATTCTACATCAAAACGCAGTTTGTTCCCACGGTACTGATGGGGTGTTTGTGTATAATGTGCAAGGTGCCGGCTCTATATCAGGTAGAAAACACTACACATAAATCGGAACAACCCCATCTTTAACTAAGAGATTTCAAGGCATCTAATGTTGTGTCGTATAGATTAGCCATTTGACTTAATAGTGAGTCTAACTTGGATTGTCACAGAAAATGTTGGGAGAAATGTCTCCCCAAAATCAAGGCAAGTTGGGGGATTTTGATTTGCTTGAAATATCAATAATAAAACATAGGCTTGAATTCCGTTATTGATCCAACTATTTTTTTTTCACATTTTTGAACCAAAAGAAAGAAAAGAATTTCTCAGCTTCATCTTTAGGGTACAGCTTGGAAACAGCAGGTGTTTTTACCCTATCTTATTCGGAAACTGGCTGCGAGAACATGCATGTGTACAGTTTTGACTCTATTGTACATGGCACCTTCGGCTTAACGTCCCTTCAGAAGGACAACGATGCTTTCAGTTTCATTGTTCAATTCCCAAGTGAACAGGGAGGAGAGCGGTATTCTGTTTATAAAGAGCTGGTATTATACAGATCAAATCCATCCAGAATTGATAGTACCCGGATAAATCCCAAGCAAGGTCTCACCAGATTCAAACCCGGACTTTTAGAAGTTGTTTGCCAAAGGCAAGCACACTAACCAAGAGGCCATGCTCCTCCCCCACTGCACACTGTATTTGCTCCAAAGCTCGGCCTACAAAAGAAATAAAATAGGTTTGGCAACTAATGCATATGCCTAGCATCAAAACTAGGCAAGTTTTTTCCCATGCAGTTGGTGCCGTGTATACAGTGTCAGGCTCCCATATCAGTTGTGAACATGATCTAATCGTCACATCAGTGGCAAAAAATTAGGCCTTTCAATTTTTTAGGGACCCTGTTATATGTGAAATCTCTCATTGCAACTTCTTCTAATTGTGTATCAGTGGGCTGTCACAGTTCACAATTTGGATAACAATTAAGAAGTTATATGGCATTTAAAATTACATGTAAAAAGGCCGACTCAGAGATTTCCTGAGGATGGCGGCCTCAATTTCTAAAACATCATGTTTTTTGCATGTACAGAATGCTCTTGTCCATATACTACTCACGGTGTGAATTGCTACGGGAAGCTTAAATCTAATTCCCTTCATATAGAAAATCACAACTTTGTAAAATTCCTCAGATCCGTAATTTTGTTATACACAGTATCCTATGGGACGTTATACTACCCATAATGTTTACTGGTCATCAAAAAAAACGAACAAATCCATTCATCTGGCAAATTTCGATTGTTGCATTTTAGGTTACTAACTTTAGTTCTAGTGACTATTTTTCATTATTACACAAAAAATAATATTTCAAAATCCTGAGTCAGACTTTAAAGGTTCTTGTTCCTATTTTTTGTCTCCGTGTTCTGTACTTCATATCAGAGCCTGACACTTGTACTCACTGACCATCAAGTACCCGTGGGAAACAAACTTGCAGTTTTGATGCTAGATGTGCAGTGGCGTAACCAGCGGGGCAGGGGGTGCAAGCCCCCCAAACTAAACCTTGCCCCCTGCAGCCCCCCCCCCCCCCAAATGAACGACTTTTTTTGTACAGTGTCTATGTGGAAAATTTTAAGTATCCAAATTTGCCACCCCTCAAACAGCCTTGGCCCCTTCAGCCTCAGCCCCCCCATTTGCAAAGGTCTCAGCAATTTCCTCACTCCACTATCGAGAGTGCAATACCTCTTGAACTTTGCATTTCACTCTTTGAACTATTGTTTGCGAGTGAGCACTCTTCACTTTCAGTTTCTCAACAACACCAGTAACAGATTTCACTCTTCATATGTTCATTTCACTCATTGAGAATTTGATCCAAGAGTGAAATACTCTTGAGAAAAAATTGGAGTGAATTACTGAGGTCTGGTTACGCCACTGTAGATGGCGATAATAGGCCTAGTGCAACGCCCTATTTCACTACTGGTGCTAATTGATGGTTAACCATTAAAAATGTTAGGTTTTGTCTGTATCTTGAGAAAAAAATGGTTGAAAGCTGATTTCAGGACACAATGAGAAAAATACGCCTTTCATCTGAAATCAAAATTGATACGTCTTCCGGGTAAATCGGTGGGGGGGGGGGCCCAAAGAAGGGGGGTCGGAACAAGCACCTTTAATCATCATCAGGCTGTATTCACAACTTGAAGGGGTTTATTCACAACATTCACCTTTTAAGGAAGTCACAGAATTTCAACCCATGGCATCTGAGGTTTTTACATTTTTTAAAGTCGCTACTGATTGTGGTTGGGATATCCTAAGAAGGCCGATCCTAGTCTGTTCGTTCCACAATCATTTATACCTTACAGGCAATGAAACGATCATGGCTTCTTGTTGCGCAACGTTCAAGTTAAGTGACAGTCGAGATGCTAAAGTATGCAAACTTGCCTTCCATTTCCGCGTGTCACGTTTTTTCCTCCATATTTTCCCAAGAAAATATATCCCACTAGTTTATGACAGTTACCAAGAAGATATGACAGTCAATGGAAGAGAGTATTCCATTCAGCCATGGGATACCGAGCAGGAAAGGTAGTCGTGTTTCATTGAACGGAGTGGCCGAGCTTTGAAAAGTTCAACAAAACACAACCACCTTTATTTGAGGATAAATACATGAGATTTAAAAAAATGTTGGTGGCAGGGAGATTTCTAGTCCGAAAATGCATTTTGGGGCTGCAATTAAGCGAAATGTATTAAAAAAAAAACATTTAAAGTAAAAATATTCCATCCTTACTTTATTAGGGTATTCCTTTTTTTTTATTATAGGTTTTTATACATTGCATAAGGGTTCAGATCGTAACTCGTTGGTGGTGACATGATAAAGAATTTTTTTAAGGAAAAAAGTGATTTGGGGGCCTAAAATTCTAAGACCCTTTATATATCGTGTATACACAGAAATCCTAAATATAAATGGGTCATAGAATTGATAGTATTGCATCAGAATTAACATTGTTTTGCTAAGAAATTATAAATCTTGATTTTCTTAAGTTTTTAGCTAAAAAAACATGATTTTTTACCACAAAAAAAAACAACCCCTGCCACCAAAGTTTTTTGCCACACTCATTTTTAATACATTTATTACTATCTTTGAATAGAAGTGGTTGTGTTTTTGGGTTGTCCGAGGGGAGGGGTTGTCAACCATTTTGCAGTCCAGACCGCTTCCATACTTCACATCACCTTTACTAACATAATAGTTGTTCACTTTGACAGGCCCGAGGATATTTTTATACAGTCCTACAATGTCCCAAATGGGGATCCAACCTTCATAGCTGAGAGAGATAGAAAAAGAACCCAAATTTTCCTTTAACTTTTGATTTATCAGAACCAATTTTTATTTTGATATTATAATTATTTAGAATATCTTTTCCATTATCACAGTTTGAAAAGAATGCGCTTTTGCAATGGGTTGTTGTGGGATATGGGGCTGTTGGCAAGAGCGTCTTCTAATTGCTTACACAACTACCAGCTTCCCGAGTCAATATGTGCCTACTGTGTTTGACAATTATGTGGCTGATGTTATGCTGAAAGGGAAGCCTTACGAACTAGCATTATGGGATACTGCTGGGCAGGTAATTTATATATAATGGTATATTTATTATCTTTTTTTTTTTTGTTTTGACAGTTTGAAAGATGCAGGTTGTGAAAGTGGTTGTTGTAGGAGATGGGGCAGTAGGAAAGAGTTGTCTGCTAATTGCATACACAACTAACAGCTTTCCGGGTGAATACGTGCCCACTGTGTTTGATAATTACTCGGCTAATGTTATGGTGAAAGGGACGCCTTATTGTCTAGGATTATGGGATACTGCCGGGCAGGTAATTATGATATTTTGTTTGTGTTTGTTATAGGGGATGGGGCTGTAGGAAAGAGTTCAGTGTGTGTTGGGGGGGGGGCTCCCAAATGAATTTACTAGTGCCTTCACCTCTCCCCAAATATATAAAGATGAATGTTTATACCCATCACAACCACTGTGATGAATTTCTTTGTTTTTTGACATTTGACCCCCCCCCCACCACCACCACCACCTTCTTATGGAAATCTATAGCAAAGCACCTCTTGTCCAAAGTTTTTAGTAGTGGGTTTCCTATTTGCACTAGCTGTGCAGGCCCATAACCAGTGGGGGGGGGGCAAATCCCACGAGGCCCCCCAAAACCCCCCTAAAAATAGCTCAACATGCCATATAGAAAAATTGATTAGCGAGCAGATCGAGGCAAAATTTGCCACTGAACCCTGATCCCCAGCAACCACTTTGTTATTAATAAATCTAACTAAAGTTGTCTCTTTCTCGCTAATGAAGCTTAGAACTAAAAAAGTGTGCTCTTTTGGTATTCCCAAACCTCCCGGACAGGCATTGCTTACCTCACTTCCTGTTAAAACAGGAAGACAAATGGGATGTGCTTTTCCGGTGCCTGCCACGTACTTATGAACCGTGAGATATGAGGTGTCCCACATAGACAGTTCACATAGACAAAAGGTTAACAATTTGCAATAAATTTCTTTGTTTATGCTTAACATAACTGACTTCTAACATGATTTGATCTGTTTATTTTTAAAAGTACCCAATTTTGAAACATGCTCAAATAATACAAATTACTGTAATTACATAATATCATGTTTTAAACATTAAAATCAGTGATGACTTGCCAGTTCATGTATACCTCGTATGTATCGGCGTACGTGATTGGTCAATACGCGTCACGTGACCATGTGTAAATAATTATATACATGGCTGCTGTGACGAATGCCGAAAGTGGTAAAAAATCATGCAATTTCAGACTGAATTTGATATGTAATGATTCAATTTTGTAATAGTTAGTAAAAAAGTACGGTATACATGAACAGGGTTCATTCATAGTATTTCGGGTATGAACGTTGTTTATACCCTCGGGCAGACCCTCGGGCATAAACAAGCGTTCATACCCAAAATACTATGAATGAACCCCTAATTTATGTTACTTATGGTCAAAGGGTCAAAACTAATGATGATGATGCCAAAATCACATCCCAAATCACTGCAGGTCATTTGCATCGAGGAAGTCGTCTAAAACCACAGATACATGTTATAACTTATAAAGTATCTATACTAGAGTCAAAAGGGTTTAAAGGAGAACCCTTATAATAAATAATATTATACAATATACCCTTTAAAATAAAAAATTGACAACATATCGAGTTGTTTCACCGAAAAACAGAATTATATTAACCATAAAAATAAATGAAAACCATCTAATCTGACCATGTGCTATTTAAAATTCGCGCTAGTGTATAACGTGTTATGCGGTACGGCCGGCACATTTGCGTCATACATGCCATAGGAAATACACATTATGACAGCATCACATGTAAAGGTGTATGACGCTACTGTGCCGTCCGTATCGCATAACACGTATATATATCCCATATGTACTAGCAGTGCAAATTTCAAATAGCGCATGTTCAGACAAAATGTTTTTATTCATTTTTATGGTTAGTATGATTCTGTTTATCCATGAAACTACTCAATATGTGTTTAATAATTATTTTTATAGCATATATTGTATAAGTTATTCTTAGTTCAGGTTCTCCTTTAAGAAAGCATAATATTTATTTTTGTGTCATCTGCAAGAATTGCAGAAGGCACATAGGGCTTACTCTTATCTGGTTGTATCTGTGTGTATGTGGTAAATGTTAAAACCCTTAATATATTGCATGCGTATGAGTTCCGTTAAGGCTGACGAGGACCGGGGGAGGGTGGGGGGGCTGACATGTTGGTGACCTCATGTGACCTTTGGACCCCATCACAAACCCGTCACAGGGACCTTAATATATTGCATGTCGTATGAGGTCCATAAAATGAGGTAACTTGGTGGAAATTTAGGGGGTGCGGGTGACAATGTGGTTACCTCAGTGACCGTGTGTTGACCTCATATGCAGACGCTTTTAGCCAGCCCGGTGTGTGTTTTTCCAATCGGTGGCCCAATTCCCAGTAGGTAAACAAATGTCCTTGTCAAAGCAAATTATTTCCTGGGCGCAGGCAAATATATCCGAAAAAGGGCCGATTAACGTGAATATCTGCAGTGTTTTATTTCCCAATTCCCCTTCAAAACAAATTCAGAGGGGGGCATTTGCCCCCACATGGCTACGCCATTGCCTCATATGACCTTTGGCCAATTCACAAACTGACGGCGGCAGACGACACTCACGGTCTGGGGACCGCGATGTATTTTAAAAACAATAGTGTTTACCAGATGTTCTCTTCTTCACTGTCACAGGAAGATTACGACAGACTTCGTTCCTGTGTCCTATCCACAAACAGATGTATTCCTCCTGTGTTTTGCAGTTGACAATCGTGCATCTCTGGAGAATATTGAAGCAAAATGGCTGCCAGAACTTAACCATCATGCACCTGGTGTACCCATTTTCTTAGTTGCAACAAAAATAGGTAAATTTTCAACATTTTGGTTTTGGGATCAGTAACATAAATATCGCTATTTCCAGCATTTTATGTGATTTTTTTACAAGTATTTAAAATATTACACCCTAAACATGTATTTTAGACATGAAAAGCACACCCTAATTTTCTATTTTTGATGATTTTGATACCCTAAACAATGTGCGCGCGTACATTGCCTGATCTAAAAAAAAAACGACCCTATAATTACGCGTTTTTTTTTTTGTACACGAGCAAATTATATCCACCTTTGGAATACAAGTTGCCGCGGACAAATTGCCCCCTGGGGTTGTGATATATGAAAATCAACATTGGACCTGATCTAACATGGACTGGAGCCAGCATTTTATGATTTAGTCCTACCCGATTGGAAGACTATAAGATTTCCTGTAACTACAATACTCTTAACACTTTGTATTTTAACGAAACTGCGGCTTAACTGTGTCCTCAGTAGGACTCTCTCTCTCGCAAATTGTTCACATCATTGCTTCAGTAAGTGGTAACTGTGAAAGGACATAGTTTTTTTCCTTCAATGCGTGTGGCAATGATGTGTTAATTTCCACTCTCATTTAGGATGTTAAAACATAATATTCTCTTTTCCAGATGTAGAAAAGCGATATCTGTTAAAAAGTTTAAAGGTACATTTTCGTGATTTCAACACCTTTTGTTTTATTCATTGATCACTAGATATCTTGAGAAAAGCTTATTCTCAAAATTTGAGCTGATCCCGATATTGCGGTTTTGTGTTATGAGCAATTGTTCATTTCCCGGCCACGGTCCCATAGGCTACTGTTCAGTAAATTTTCTGTCCATATACGACAAAAAGTACAAAATTTGGCTATTTCTTACATATGCGACCGAATTTGCACATAGATTGGGCACACGTGGATTACAAAGGCTAATCGGTTCAGATGATATTAAAATCTCAACATTTTTTAGGTAAATCGGGGGACGAGGCTGTGGATCACGAAATGCCCTTTAACATTTGATCTTGCTGGAAAAGATATGAGGGCACTGAAAACTATTAATATGGACAACAGCCACCGCTTTTGCTTGTCCATTTTGCGTGCAAAATTAAAAACTCAGGCAAAGCTCCTGCTTTGTTACCTTCAACGTTTACTTCAATCATTTAGTTTGTCAAACTTAGCGCAAATATCGAGGTTGAAGAGCACGCAACTTTGTCTTGTTTGCCTCATTAACAAAGTGCTTATGACCTGCCAGTACCCTTAGTTTCTTAAAGTGATGATTGAAACCACCCCTATCATGACTCTTAAGAAATATTTTTTTTCCGAATTATTACAGATTTACGCAGAGGTCCAAATGGTCAACAATGCTTATCATTTGACGAGGGATATAATGTGGCAAAGAAGAACCATTTGTATTATATGGAGACGAGTGCCTTGGTACAAACGGGCCTCAAAGATCTCTTTGAGAAAGCTGTAAGTATTACCACAAAAAGATGCTGCATATATCCCTACAAGTCGGTTCCTTTTTTTATCGCCTGGCAATTTTAACCAGAGGGGGATTTTGCTGAAGCAGATCCTGTTGTCAGCGTCGTCATCATAATCAATGTCAGCTTCTGTGTCTGTGCAAACGATTGCAGTACTACTTCAAATATCTCTCATCCAATCCATGACTCTGCACCAAAATTTTAGCTTCCCCCATTTGCCATCCCTCAAAAGTATGATGCTGGTTCAACCACTGATTGAAATCAGTAGTATGTTAAAAACAATTATAAAATCTGTTGTATTCCAAAACAATGGATTCATTGAAAAGTGTTATTTGGCAGGGGCGGATTTGGGGGGGGGCCATCCCCTCTATTTTTTTGCAGAGCACAGGGCGCTGAGCACTGCGCATGAGGGTAGGGCGTCAGGTGCCCTGTAGAATGCCTTTTTGCCACACAGGGCACCGGGCGCCCTGTAGATCTCTAAGAATGACGGTACAGGGCACCGGGCGCCGTGTAGATCAAGAAGAATGACTTTTTGTGGGTGCCCAGGCCGACACAATATGTTACTTATTTGTTGTGTTGTTTAATCATGGTTTATGCTTGACAAAGAATTCCCCCTCTCCCCTTCAGAATTTTCGAACCGACTGGGAAAAAATTTGGCGCCCACTTTATTGAGAATTCCGGATCCGCCCCTGATTTGAATATTATAGAGGGTGCATTCACTACTGCAAAATGCACAGACAGGGGCAAATTTGGGTCCTTCTCTATAGACACTGTACAAATGGTCATTTATTTGGGGACTGGTGGGGGGGGGGGGGGGCAAAGGTTTTGAGCAGGGGTGCTCGCTCTGCCCCCCCTCCACTGTACGCACTTGTCAAATATGCCACTTGGTGGCTCATTAACACGCCATTGCTTTTGGTCAGCGCACCATGTTTACTGGTGCACCATCAATATATTGTGCTGACGTCAATGCCCACAGAGATAGGGGAATGGAGTATACTCATTGGGTTGGGGTCTACTGCCAATAGAGTGCAAATTTAGGGTCATTCTTACACACAGACACATCAAATGATCATTGAAAATCCGAAAGTTAATTTTGCCATGTGACCAGTTAAACATTCTTTCAACAGGTTGAAGTTTGTTCAAATCCAGCAACAGCAAAAAGAAAAACCAAACGTCTTGGTTTGTTTGGTAAGAAGAATGAGAAACCAGCACCAATTCCTCCTGTTATGCCACCAGCAGGTAAGACAACATAAAATATTTTGGCTGGTATTCTGAAAGGGGGTCTAATTTGAGATCTGGGTGAAACCAGGCTTAGTCTACAGAGTGGACCTTTTTTCCTTTCAAAGTACTGCCAAAAGTGGGGTTTTTTTTTAGTTAATGAATGGGTAAGAAATTCCTCATGGATGGGCAGTTCGGGCCCATCCATGAGGAATTTTCTCACCCGTTAAAGCACCTTTTTAGAGTATGTTGGAAGAAAAAGGTCCACTCTGTCGATTAATCCTGGGTTAAACCCTGGTCCTTACAAGTTAGAAACTCTCTTTCAGAATACCAGCCTTTAAGAACCAGGCCAGGGCCATTACACATAACTTAAACCAATTCAGAAATGTGAAGCCTCTCAAGTTTATGGGCACGATGATGGGTTATGGTTTTTGATGTAATTGCATGGCCAAACAGACATGGTAAAAGAAGTTTTATTGGTACATGCAATTCACTGACCCTACATGATTTGGTAAAGTATCACACCTTTTGTTTACTGAAATGGATGTACAATTCATATGTCTTAATTTTGGTGTTTCAATGTTCCTCTTTTTATGTAGGAAAGGCACCTTGGTTAGAGATTGAAACATCTGTATATGGTGACCAAATGGGAACAGCGCTAAAAGATCCCCAGGCAACAGACGTAGTCTTCCTTGTAGAGGGCGTGAAGCAGATCAGGAGTCACAGGGTCATTTTGTGCAGTGCCAGCAATTATTTTTGTCAAGTGTTTGGAATTGCTGCCCCAGCTGAGGTAAAACAAACAAAAAATAATTGTCTTTATGCAGTAAAGTGAACAACTTGTAATCTTAAGATTGTAATATTGAAATCTGAGCAGATTTATGATGCTCAGAGATTAATGAGGGCTGGGCAATCTTGGAGGAGAAAGACGCTAAGATATGTTTAGTGAACAAATAAAATAAGTGAAATAAAAATATTTAGAAACACTTTCCTCAATGAACAGGAGCAACATTGCAGGATGCACACGAAGGGGTGCATGGTCAGTAAATTTTAGAATGGCTCACATTGCTTGGTATTAGACTTTTCTTTTTTCAGGGGGTGGGGAGGCATTTCTTCCTTGAAAGGGTAATTTTAAAGAGACATAAGGTAGGATATTTCCAGAAAGAAGCGCCCCAATTTGTTTAACCCCAGTTTTTAGCATATTTGGAATGCTTTCCAATGTATTAGATCAACCTGAAAGTAATAAGCCGTATATCCATCTTTATGTAATTCTCGGTAGGTGGTCTATAACTGAATCCCGTGGCAATTTGAATAAATTTGTATCTAAAAACATATCTCCTGTTACTTGTTATTAACACTGCACTTCTACTCTACACATTGATCCAATCATATACCTCAACTTACACACCACACTTGAATCAACACATACCTTTCCTAATCAAAACATATACCGCAAAACATTAAACTGTCCATCACCACATGCTTTAACACACGATAATTATAAAGATCACCCATCAATTTTTTACAAGTATTATAATTTAATGGCGATATGGCATTATATGCCAGCAATCCATCATGGTGGGTTCGCATCACTCTTGGCAAAAAAATCACAAGTGCCCCCCAAAAACCCTACAAACAGCATGAAATATCTGACATAAATACCCAAAATCGGGCGAAAAATCAAATGTAAATTACACATTCGGACAACAACTACAACAACAAATTAGTTTTTTAACCTGAAATCTCATACCTTTGGTATGGGATTTTAAAAAAATATCTTGGTTCTTTAAAAATATTATTATTAATCTTATAATCCACAGCAAGATGCAGTCAAAATCCCCTCAAATTCACATGGTCTGGCATCCAATGAGGGCAAGGTTGCCGGTTTGTCATCTATAGCTGAGGTTGAAGATGATGATGGCCCATCAGTGACACAGATTTCAATCAGTGACGACATCTCATTTGATTTCTTTCTCCCTGTATTGGAATTTTTTATGACTGGGTAAGGCAAAACATGACACCTTAGAACAAGCCAACTGCCCAAGTGTAGACTGGATTACCAGTGCCTTTCCTGTGCAGTGTGTACCATGTAGGGCGCCGACATGTTAGCTTTTTGCACATTTTACAATTACAATATTGACATTGTGGGTGTATTGGAGTGGTCTGTTGTGGCAAGTACATGTTAAAAATGTCATTAAAAAAAATGCACTTTGACTGGCAGGCCCCTGGGACTATTGTAGAGTTTAAACGAATGTTTTTTAAAGTTATTGGCACCCGTTTTCTATGCAGTTATTTGCACATTTCGAGTACCGGCTGGATGATTTTTTTTTTAATAACATTGTTAACCGGGAGGGGTCAGTGGCGGGGCACATGGGGGGGGGCAAAGCCCCCCCAATTTTTTTTCTTCCCCCTAGTTCCACCCCCCCACCCGGCTGAAAGAAAATGAGGGATTTTGGACCAAAATTGGTTAAAAATTTCCCAAATATTTGATACTTTGCCCCCCCAGAATTTCACTTTGGCCCCAAACAAAATTTCACTTTTGCCCCCGTTTTGACCCCCAGAAACAAGAGGTCTGCGCAACCACTGTAGAGTGGTTTGTGTGCTTTTGAGGTACAATGATTCAGTGAGCATGCTCAATAGACGACCTCGAAGAGCGCTAAGTTTGCATGGGTATAAGGCTCCGTTTTTTTACCCGTGGCCAAGAAATATCGAATATGATAAAAAACTTTCAGCCCACAGGACTCTACCCATTTGGTTTGCATTTTTACTGTACTCACGTTAATGATTGCCTAGAGTGATCAGGAGGAGTAAGCAAGTGGAATAAGCTTTGACCACTTGTTAAATTTCAAACGACACAAAACAGACAATAGGGTGTCGGTGTTTCAATTTGACATCATCACAGAGGAGGATGTTGTAATCAATAGACCCGTTGCAAGCCCTGACAACTATTAGAAGGGTTGGTATGTTTCATGACTGAGCTCATATCTTGCAATTTTTCTCCTAGTTTGTATAGTCTGAAAGGTCACTTCCATATTTTGTTGTTCAGAAATGTTTTCAAATAAAGTCTCTTAAAAATATCAGTACAAATTAACGCCCATAATTTGCATTTTAGCACAAAAGAAAACAGAAATATAAAATTTAACCATTTCCATGTTATTATGCAGGTTTCTATCTTGAGGAGGAGTATGATTGTCTTAATGGAATCAAGATACTATCAGACATCTTTTACCTGCCACGTCTAGCAGATATTGCCAACAACATAGACAATGAGGAAGATTTCTTAAACCCCAGTATCGGCACATATCTTAATGACAGGAATTGGGACAGAGGCAGCTAAGGCCTGTTTCTTACCAAAGAAACTTTCTCAGATATCAAGTTCAAGGTTCAAGGAATCAAAGGCTCTCTTTGCACTTTTGAGTAACAATGGACCACTAAAAATACTAAACCGTATCTATACAACTACAATAAAACAAATTTGAACAATTTTCATTTTTTTTACAAATTGAAATCATTACAAACGTAACCCGTTGGTATGCACAACTTTGGCCTAAAATTTGAGCAAATATGGAAATTGTCAATTTCATGCACTTTGCATCAAAGTGAGTGGCATTGATAAGATAATGATCATGAAAACTAATAGATACCGCAAGGCGGTTACTTGAGGTCATGACCTGGACCAGGAATGTTACAACGAGAGATTTCAAATAGCAGGTGTCCCTAAAAAATCGAAAGTAATTCATTTTTGCCCCGATGCAAATCTTTCCCTAAAAACAACCCATCTGAAAGGATAGCCTGAGAAATGTTTCTTTCGTACAAAAATTTTGAAATTCTAATTTCGTATAGGAAGCAGATTACAAAATTCAGCCTATGTTTTACAGAAATATAAGCAAATCAGAAATCACCTTTTTCTTCTTTTAAGGCATTTCTGTAGGCCATAATACAAGGTAAGAAATCATTGAGTGTCTTTAGTCTATATGAAATACTAAAAAAATCTCTCGTTGCACCTTTAATTCAGGTTGACGGTAATAATTTTTGAAAACAATTCGGACACTGTAGGGATAAGATGAGTTATTTTGTCATTGGTAGTAAATGTTCAAAGTAGTGGGTTGATGCTATAACATGCATTTTCGAACATGTGCATTTTTAGCTTTTTATAAATTAACCTACTCTTGCTTTCCACAGGGTCAATTGTCCCAGCACACAAGGTGATGTTGATGCCTAGTTGTGAGGTCATGTGCAGGGAGGGTTGGTGGCCAGTTTTCAGCAGCCAAAGGGAGAGGTAGGTTTCCTTCCACACAGTGGTGTAACCAGCTTTTTTCAAGGGGGGACAAAAAAAAAAGGGGGCACGTATTGTTCAGGAAGCATAATAAGGTAAAAAAAAAAATAAAATTTAATCAAAATACTGGGCTTACGAATTTTGAAGTTGACTAGTTGCCATTCCAGAACCACTGGACTTAATCACGGTATAAGTGAACCGGGGTGGAGTGGTCATGTGACAGCTGCGAGGGATCCCCTTCAGTGCCCCGTCCCACAAAGGTGTGGTAGGAGGAAAACGTCGTCCCCCTTCTTGTTCAGTGATGGCTGTAGAATCTTTGCCAGTTGCCTCTCACCACCTTCTTTCGAGGCCGTCACACACCTCTTTCGAACCCCATACATTCTATATGCAGGATGACGGCAATTAATCTGATTCAAAGTTATGGCTTGAGTTTTGATGCGATTGACAAACCGCCAGGTTCTGATGTGCTTCATTAGAGCTGGGCCTGAGATGTGGTAAGACCTAAAGTCGCTGCCAGAACTGTTCGGAGGTCGCCCAACATGGTGCGTCCAATATCTTTCAATAAAAGGGGCTAGCGATTATGGGTTAGCTATACGCGATTGACCAATGGGGAGGCTAACTTACTCAAACAAGCCAATCGGGCCTTCACTTCCGTGTTGAAGCATGTCAGGCTCGGGCATGGTAATAAATAACTCTGAACAATTCTGCGGAGGTTTCGAGGTTTAGCTCTAAGGGATTGCTTGGTCTCACCAATATATGATTCCGTGCAATCCGTGTTCGCACAGGTCAGAACAACACAATTAGACATGGGCCAGAAGGGTTGTCACTACCTAAGGAAGGGTACAAAATGATTTTGTTACATGTGTGTAGGCGGCAACCCATGGGGATATTACCAAAAGGCATGCTAAAAAATTCAGATGAGTAGCTATGGGTCCATGTTTAGGGCGTCAGTAAAGTAAAGGTCATCTGGAGTGGGGCATATAGGGTAAAAATTGAAATGATTGCCGATCAATTTGAAACACATACCAAATTGTTGGTATGATCCAAGAGATTAAAAAGTGTACAGTCATAATTTTGTGACCTTCGTTAGGAGATACAGCACAAACAATAGGTCAAAGGTCTCAAATCAGATGTTGTCAACTATGTCTAGTCCAGTTGAATTTTTCATCAAAAATAGGATCATATTTTTCAAATAGCTTTCCGCTATGGAGGAAAATCAGTGGATGGAGAACACGTCCACCACAATTTGACAAGGGATGGGGGGAGGGCGAATAGGCCCTATTATCAGCCCCCCCCCCCCCCCCCCGCCCATTCCAAAGTTTTCTTTTAGACGGGATGAAAACTGCCGTCAGTGAAGCTTATATGGTAGCTGGGTATGACACTTCAAAAAATGGACTACCCCATGTCATTTTTTTGGATTTTGAAAATCTCATCGCCAAAAAGTAGACTTTCATGTCAAAATTTTCTCGACATTGTGGATCTTTTTTTTTTTAGTCAAATTTTTTATTTTTTTCAGTTTTTGCCCTTTTTGCCCCTTTTGTGAAATTACGCCTGTGTACCAGCTGTGTTAAATAGGGCGAGGGGATTTTAAGGGAAAGTCGCTTTAATTTGGGCCATTTTTTAGAATTACTTCGAAAAAATAATGTACTTGAAGGCAACATATCATGACCCAAATGAAGCGAAAATATTCAAAAGCTTAAAAGGGGCAGGCATTTTCAATCAGTGCACCCCCTGTGTTAGTGAGGCAAATGTTTCCTCCCCATTACAGAATGCTTGGTTTCTGGTCAGCCTGAGCCAACCAAATCTGCAAGGGCACTATCAAGCCGTTTAAGCAACCTTGTCCTATTTTCAGGGGCGTCAGGGGTCACTTGTCAGAGGGGGAATATATGCCGGTTGGTTTGAGTCAGTTTTCCCCGTTGGAGGTGATTAGAGTCAGATTTTCCTGGTTGTAGTAAAAATGTCCCAGTGAGGGGCAAAAAAGCTTGATTTAGTATGATTTTCCAGCTTTTTTCCGGTCAAAGCTCTAGGGTGGGGGGACCTTTCCCCCCTGCCCCGCCTGGTTACGCAGTGGCTATTTTAAGCATGGAAAACCCACCTTTCCGTTTAATTTGAATCAATTGTTCAAGTTAAGTTAAAGCAATCAACAGCACATTTTTTTTTTGAAGAGGGACCCCAATTTCAAAATTTGAGATTTTGGCACAGTTGTTTAGAAAGAAATTGTCTATACTGTGAATGGTAATGCTAAAAGTGCGAATTTTTTTCATAAATAGAACAATTTGTAATTAGAATCCGGATCCTCCATTGTAATTACGGCGGGATGGAACTGGAAATGCAATCATTTCTGTCGGGACATTGTGAAATAGTGCCACCTCAAAGAAATAATATCTGCACCTCTATATTCTCTCCTTGAACCAACAGAACTACTGGATGAGCGTAGGACACGTACATGCAGGGTGCTATTTCCAGGCTTTTCAATTGGAAGGCCGTTTCCAGCAGCCCGTTGTATTATACGGAATCTCCGATATTATTATTTAATTACAAAATTACTTCTTTTGCGATACATAGGACATTGTTCGCGCTTTACCCATTCACGATATTAGTACTAAGCCATGAACGCAACTGTGCAAAACTCTAATTTTTTTAGGGAAATTGGGTGTGCTCTCAAAAAAATGTGCTGTTACTGCTTCCGTTGGCCTTCTGTTGGTCTTCAATTGAGATGTGGTTAAGTGTTTTTGTGTTTATATGCAACATAAAGTTGAATTGAGTTCTTGTAAGGTTTGATAGTTTGAAATCTGGAGTGTTACAGATTATTTAAATCAATGCCTAAAAAGTAGTTAAATCCGGTTGTCATATCTAACACAATACAATTGCACTGTAACATTTGGAGAGGTGGGGCCACTTCGTTGCAAAAGTTGGGGGGGCAAAATTCCTATAGCTATATTATTCAAATTCCTATTGGTTGAGATTCTTTGTTTTTGGGAAACAATCTTTTCTCTGATTTGCCGATGCCTATGACATAAACGAATGGATGGCAATTCGATATGTGCAGGGGGCTGCAAGCCCAGAGTGATTTTAATAAAGATTTGTCCATTTTAATTTGAATCTTGACAAACCAAGCGTTGCTAAGAATGTGTATTCTCTCCTGTTTTGAATGATGTACTTTTGGGAACGGGTGGGATGGAGTTATTTGATTTTTGGGTGCTTCAACATGATTCTTATGCATAGTTTCATCTGAAAAAGAGGGGCTGGTTTATAGAATTAAGTAAGAGAAAAGATAACAGCTGCTTGAAAAAAAAAATGAGTCTTCGTTCATTTGGTTGGGTGCAGTTGTTTTTCATATCTGAACTAATAGAAGCCTCAATCACGGATAGACACTTTGTGCTTGAGGTTAGGGGTTTCGATCTTGCAGGGTGCGTCAGGAGATTATACGTGTGACAATGATTTGCAAAGTTTGAAATTTAATTTTAGATTTGTTAAGATTTTCCAAATAGCCATTCACTGATAATACCTATTAGGGTCAATCCTTGGGGGGGGGGATTGGATTGGGATTAAGCAAGGCGCCCTTTGGCTATTGTCTTATGTTCAAGAATTTGGATAATTCGAGAGGTTCAAAAAAAATTTCAAATTAAACACAACAAAATAAAAAAAGGATGTTGGGGTGGGAGCTTTTTGAGGTTTTGTTGGTTAGTAAGTGGGTCAACCAAAATGCTTGTGCTTGAAATGGCTGCTTATGATAGTTTTTTTACCAAAAGTGATAAAAATTTAGCACCCAGGGTGGGGGGCAAAAAGCTCTCGGTTGGGGAAAAAGAAGAAAAATATTATAAAATGATAAATTCGAGTCTCAAACAATAAAACCCTGTGTAGTGTTCAAGGTGCAACGAGAGATTCAAATCAGGTGTCCCTAAAACTTTGATAAGTTCTGATTTGGCCATGTGTAAAAAGCTTTCCATCAACACTCCCCATCCAGTGAAAGGATTAAGATTAGAAATATTTCGTAGTACAAAAATTGCTGCAATTTTTAATTTTGTATAGGAGCAACTACGAAATCAGCCTAGTTTTTACATTGAAAATAGCAAATCAAAATCACACTTTTCCTGATTTAGGACATTTCTATGGGGATAATACAGGTAAGAAATCTAGAGTGTCTAATCTATTGAAAATTTACTATTATGGTGCAATATTCGGGTGTCTTGAAAACTCTCGTTGCACCTTTAAGAGCAATTATTTTCTTTTAAGATACAAAATATTTTCCCATGCTGTGATATGTATTAAAAATAGAACCAGAAGAAGATTATGCTTTCATAAAGCAGATGCTTAAAACAAATTTAATAAGTGGATAGTTAGAGTACCCGAGCCAATGTATAAGTCATTCAAATGACCAAATCCTGTCTATGTGATCCATATTGGGTAGATCATTTACAATAGAGGATTTACCCACTCTTCAAAAAAACGCCGAATTCTGAGGGGACTAAGATACTCCTTAGAATTACCTAGCATGCCATTTCATACCACTAGAGACATGTAGGCTTTTCAAAAAAGTATTGCTAGAATTTGTACCCTTCTTCGAGTAGTGAACACCCTTTTTTAGCTGTCTGGCCAAGGATAAATGTTGCTTTTGCTTGTCCTTGGGTGGCTTGTACTTTGACAAGTTTACCACAGAGTGTGGTGGCATCCATCTGATGAAATATGTTACCAAATTACGTCATACTGAATAAATATTAGGTTATTATCGAAAATGGTGGCGCTATTTACTATGCCGCGGAATCGTCGATGGGCACTTGTACACAGTGTCACCCTCCTGGCTGGGTTTAAATGATGTTGAGATGGCCAAATGATTTAGAGTCTCATTAGTCCTCTCCGAGGTGCCACAATCATAAGGTATGGTCACTTGGGTTGAGGTGTTTTGAGGATTACCCTGTTTGGGATCTTTAGTTGTTGGTTCTGGGTTTTTTTGGACTTTTGGAAGGCCCATATACTGGGTAACTGCAGATGTTGAGCGATTTTGGATGTGAATCTTTTATTGTCGATTGCCCTTATCATAATTTTATGGTGTCAGCGCTGTATTAAGAGTCTTATGACCCTGAAAGTTTGTGAATTAAGGGGTGGGTGGGCGCTGAGTTGGAGGTAATGGTCTGTATGAGTGGGTTTATGGTAACGTGGTGCTAAGGGAGCCGTCACTTTCCTGATGTACAGACCCAGTCAAGAAAAGAAAGTTGTTGTAGTCTTTGTCAAAGCCCACGCTTTTTGTCCCACAACCCGAAACACGCGAAGGCGGTGTCGCAACGCAGAAGGCGTGAGGCCGAGCGGAGCGAGGCGTCTTTGCCGCAAATTGGTATTCACAGTGCAGGCATAGTGCAATCAAAGTAGTAGTCCTCGTAAGACCGCCCAATTTCATCGATGACACGTTTCAGATACTTGCCAATAACGATGACGTCGCCGTCAAAATTCCCATATCGATTTTTGCACGGCTTAATTAGAATACGATTCAAAGCAAAATCGCCGAAGTTCTTGAGCTGCGAGTGCGAGTGAGTCCGTACGGTAGGTGAGATGGCAGATGGGCTAGTTGTAAGCCCAGATCTTGCAGAAATAAAAGTCCCCAGTAAAAGGCTAGTAAAAGTTATTCCACCTCCCCTGGAACAAACACACTGAATTATGAGACTAGACTAGGGCATTACATGTCATTTTATCAAATTTTGTACTGCAGTGACCAGTTAAAATTGCCACTCACAGACATGGAACGTCGAGTTTGAACATTAAATTGAAATGCTGAATCCTGACCCGCGTATCACCATGCCACGCAAATGTGATGTGTGGCGAACATCCAAAAATTCAAGCCAGAAAATGAAGTCCAGTTCACAAATTCACGCCGAGAAATTAGGGGACACGCACATCCTAGTCAGACTGTAACTTACCTCGGAACTTACCATGTCTTGCCAGGCACCTAATTACTGCACAATTTAAGGCTAAACTTTCGACCGAACCATGCTGAACGATGCAATGAATCTACGTGTAAAATACAAATCCCGTTCACACAATGACTGTAAAATTTCACATTATAGTAACAAAATCACATCAGTACACGGAGCCGTAGCTTAAAATACCCTCATGATAGTCATAATTCACACAGTACCGTACGTGTAAGCGAGCTCGAATAATCCTTAACCCCATTTACGACCACACCGGGATCCTACAGGCTACACAGTGACCTGACAAAACGATGCTGTAAATTCCCACCATGATTTTCACCGTGCCGTTTTCACAGCAGCAAAAGGTTCCCATTTTACATTCCCAGCTGCATCAGGGATCCTAGCTGTATTCGCCCCGGTATTCGCATTGTTTTGAATCGGTTACCAAAACCCAATAATTTAAATGGGTTATTGATCATTTCCAATAAACTCGTATTCTAGGAACTATTTTAAGCGAACGAGGACATCATCATTGACCAATCAACGCTCGCTAAAGTTTCGGAAGAAATATCCCGAAAAACAAGAGTACAAAGAAAAGGAATATTTGCGAAAAGGCGTTGATTACGACTGAACTTTGAGCGGTCCAGAGAGGGCGGACTCACCCAATTGGAATAAATAATCAAAGCCTTGCTAAAAGGCTAAATTGTTGTTGCAGCACTCCTTTTGGGTGAACCGTATGTTGGGATCAACACTGTTAATGTATTTGAAGAAGGAATCTGATTCATTCTTATCTATAACCACAAAGGGGTCGTCCACATACTCCTGAGCTACAGTTTGGGGCGCTTTGCCTGGGGAGTCTTTTGTACTTGTATGTTCAAAGGCTTCCATATAGGATGACGAAAGGGGGAACTATTTTTCTCTATCACGTGTGGGACGGGTCACGAAGGGGATCTCCCTCGTCATCGTGTTACATGACCAATCCACCTGTTTCATTTACCTGATAGTCCGTGGTTCTTGGATGCAAAGTCGTAACTTGTAAATTTGTAAGTTCAGTGTTGATTAAATTCTTTATATAGACATTAGCAACTGGATGAAATATTTACATCAAGATAAGATTAAAGTTGTCAGTAACAATATAGGTCTATAGGTTTGTTTTAGCTGTAAATTGGCGGTTCTTGCAGAAAATCACTAATTCCACTGGGGAAATAGTCCCCACACGGGGCCAGCTTCCCCAGGCCTGTCCCACACCTGGTTACACACTGCTTTCACATATAAGTGGGTATTTGGTTATAACATGCAAATATATAAGGACTTATCCTACTTTAGGGCAAAATTCCTCTTGTTATGTAATAGACACTCGCCCGGGGGGGGGGGGGGGTGGGTTTTCCTTAGGGTTTTTTGGTCGGGACCCATTCTCGTTCCCAAAAAAAGAGGGACTAGCTGCAAATGCGGGACTACCGCTAGGGTTATCAAATTCACAATCAGTTACTAGTCCCCGCTAGGGGTATCAAATCAGTTTGTGAATTGTGACTCTGGTTCAATGATAACAATAGAAAAAATTAACCTAACCATATCAGCAAAATAACCCCAAATGTGTAATTTTTTCTTGCAGTAGCACACTGTGTCATGGTTTACATACTGGTATATTAGAATATTTTTATTCACGTATTTAGAACGTCCCGCAAGGGGTAATAATTTCACTGCAAATTGTTCCCTCTAGGTATATTTTCACTAAAACTCGCCGAAAAAACTGTCCCGTTAGGTTTATTTTCACTGAAAAGTTGGTCCCATTCTGGGTCACCTCAGAACCCCTGGAACGAGCAGGGTACCCACAAACCCCTGAGAGACCCCCCGTTAGGGCGAAATTGTTCGCCTCAAACGTTATCCTTTGTTTTGGCCAGTTTATTTTATTCCGTTGAAAGGATATGAATATTATTTATGCAAATGGAGGATAATCCTATTTAACTAACAAAAAATGAATATTATTTGCATAATAGGAAGACTCATTATAGCCTATGAATTATTAAATTATGGCAAACACTGCTCTTGTCAAAACACCAATCAGTGGCATAACCAACCTTGAAAAATGGGGAGAAGAGGTTGGCGGGCATTTTCTGAGGGGGCGAATATTTTTGGGTCCTTCTCCATGAACACTTGTAAAAAAAGGTCATTTCATGGGGGGGGGCGGTGGGGGGAGGCAAGGGTTCTTATGCCACTGCCACAATAATGAAATACAAGAAATATTCCCGCCACTGATAAATCCCTATTCCATGTTTTAAATTTGGTAAAAAATAGAAACTATATAGACTCAACTTGCATTTTATTTTAATATACTTTGCTTAGTATGTAGAATAGAACCCGTGTTTTTGGGAAATAATAAAATTACAGGAAAACACAAAATCACACTCATGTAAATACAGATTCCCCCCTTTTCACAATAAATTATTTTGTTGGGTTTTATATACGGTCAACCCTGCAAGATGAAGACCAGGAATGTTTTATGGCTCTCATTGAGTACCTCTACACAGACCATGCCCCAATAGAAGAAGGAGACAGTTGTATGTTCCTTCTTTAGCTGATCGATTACGGTCAGAAGGGCTCAATAACCCTATGTGAACTCTACATCACTAAAGAAGATAAGGGCTGTCCCGAGAATCGGATAGCAAGGCAGACATTGATTCATTGGGCTTCTTACTTGGTGCTCAGTTAGTACTAATAATTTTGGTGCTTTAGAAGTGTGAATTTATTGCTCTATCAGTGTCATTGTATGAAACACAAAGAAAAATCCTAAAGAACATGTTTTGAAAATAAACTATTGATAAGATATGGACGTAAGACAAACAATGTGGCAAAGAATCCCAAGTTTCAAAACCCAAGAAAGCTTTCAATTGTTTCGTAAAATTTACGCAGGGTGAAGTCAGTGGGTACCAATAATCCAAATTAGTTGTCAAAGTAATGTGTGTCCGCATTGATATTTTGTTTTAATTCTGGTTTTTGTCAAGAAGTAAATGATACTTTCAAACAGCTATTGTTCTACTTGAGTTAGTGGAATTTGTTATAGAGTTTGATGAAATAATCTTTGAAAAAATATGTCGACACATCTCCCTCATTTGCTTGTTTATTATAAGATGTCCTTCGCAAAATTTTTTAACCACTCGTTTATATGTGTTCATTTCAATATTATAGTTCCATAATGCTATGCAGCTTGCCAAGTGTGTCTACACTTCCATATCCACAAATTAATATGGCCCTTTCACTTGAACGTCGGAATTTAGCCAACTGGACGGGACAACCTGGAGTACGTTCAAAAGAACCGCTGGCCCCTTGTCATATCTTGAAGAAATGAAAGAAATACGAATCTTTTGGCGGCTGTAGCCGCTTGCTGCATGCAAAAGAGTAAGTATGTAATTATTGAAAATATTTACATGTAAAATAATGTGCTACACTATATAAAGTTTATTAAGAAGGAACTATTTTAGTAAGGTTTACAAGGCAGAGTGGAGTAAATGTTATGCATGGTTGAGTAAAATTTACTTACCATAATTTCACTGGGTGGGGTTATTCCTTTTATTAGAAAATTTTGAGTGAACTTTTAGGGAGTATACAGACATTTCAAAGTGAAATAGAAATTTTGTGAGAAATATTTAATAGCTTATGAAGTTCATTTCAAAGGAAAAAGGCATATCTTAATAACAATTTTGAAAGCTAAAGTCTTGTTAATTATTCAGTGAAAATCAAATTTCCATTGAGTAGTCGGGGGTGGGGTGGTTCTCAGGGGTTTGTTGGGTACCCATGCTCTTTCCAGGGGTTCTGAAAGTGACCCCTAACA
Organism: Ophioderma brevispina; assembly: GCA_023653785.1. Classification (NCBI taxonomy): domain Eukaryota; kingdom Metazoa; phylum Echinodermata; class Ophiuroidea; order Amphilepidida; family Ophiodermatidae; genus Ophioderma; species Ophioderma brevispina. The sequence continues at coordinate 57,081 of JAMKCH010001405.1, forward strand.
GGACCACTTTTTGGTGAAATTATACTAGTTTTCAGTGAAAATATACCCCTAATGGGACCAATTTGCAGTGAAAATATACCCCTTGTGGGACCTGTTCTCAATACGTGAATAAAAGATATACCTTTAAAATAACCAATATACAAGAAAAATTATGCTTGTGCTACTACAAGAAAAATTACATACTTAGGGTTATTTTGCTGATATGTTTAGGTTAAATTTTCCTATTTGTATCATTGAACCAGTCACAATCACAACTTAATTTGATACCCCCTAGTGGGACTAGAACTTGATTGTGAATTTTGATACCCCTAGCGATAGTCCCACATTTGCAGCTAGTCGCTCTTTTTTTTGGAACGAGTACCTCCTGAGGTCTTACAGTATCTCTGATTAGTTCATTACATCATATAACATCTGAGTAACCAATCAAAATAGACATTTTATATACCTGTACAAACATTTTAGCTCATCCGATGATCTTATCATGCCTTCGATTGGTTATACATAATACAGGCTGATTCAAAAAGAAGTTTACTCATTTTTGTCGTGGTTTTGTAAAAAATCTAAAAGGAACTCACTGTAAAGTCATATATCATCGCAAAGAGCAATTTCTGAAGGTCTAAATTAAAAAGAATTTTTGAATTTGCACATGCCAAACCCAGGATTTTACTCCTTTGAATACAAACACCAATTTTCCTGACTGCACACACCTGGGTAGCTTGCATCAGTTTCTATTTAGGCCAATTCAATAAAGCCTGACCAGACGATCCATTGTTGAAATGAAAGTTGGCTTTTATATTCAAGAACCTAAATCACACGAATTCTTCATCTCCTATTCATCAAGCATTGCAATACCATTTTTCATCGCAACTCATCTGTTTCTATTATTTATTAGATCTTCTTTTGCCTGGAAACCCCATCTGCTAACCACTGTTTTTTCAGGGGTGCCCAGGGTCAAACATAATACACCACAATTGAATACAATACAATAAGTCTAACCAAGAAATACAGAAATTACTAAAAAGAATTAACATCCAATAATACAAACATAATTTTACATAGTAACATTTAACCGTCCAGCTGCTTATAAATAAAAACCTTTATTGCACAGTAAAATTATTTCTGTTCACGAATTGCAAACAGGCAATGATTTGTTTCTTCGACGCGAAGTCTACTTCACCAGATTCAATAGTCGATATAATTTAAATGGTCAGCGTTTATAATTTTGCTCTTGGTGGTGGATTTTGAGTATAAAAGAAAAAATCTTTTGGCATTGAACTTGCAAACTGGAGACTTCTTGTTCACGCATTAGTGATTTGGTGTAAATAGCAACTGAAACAAGTTAACCCAGATGTTTAAAACAATAATCAGGAAAATGGGTGGTTTTTTGTGTCGCCTGCCCTAAGGCAGGAAGACACCTAGGGATCACTTTGTCCACTGTTGTTGTTGTTGTCTGTTGTTGAGGAAATGTCTGCTGTTGTGTCTGGTTGTGAAAATGGTTAACATTTGCCTGTAATATCCTCATAATTTGGATGGATTTAACCAAACATGGGTTCAGCAGTTGCAACATGGCATCCTCCACTTTTTGAATGAGGTCAAAGTCACATGCCAAGGTCAAAGGTCACTGTGAGTCAAGTTTTGTAAAATAGGCTGAAATGTAAAATTGACCTATTTGAAAAGTTGAAGTTCAATTGGAACCAAACTTGAATCATAGTTGGCAACATGGATCCCTCATTTGGTTGATTAGGTCAAGGTCACATACAGGTCAAGGTCATGTGGAGTCAAGTTGGTAAAATGGGCTGAAAATGTAAAATTGACCTATTTGAAAAGTTGAAGTTCAATTGGACCAAACTTTGATCATAGGTGCAACATGGGATCCTCATTTGTTGATGAGGCCAAAGGTCCACATTCAAGTCAAAGGTCATGGAGGTCAAGTTGTAAAATGGGCTGAAAGGTAAAATTGCCCCTCAATTTGAAAGTTGAAGTTCAATTGGAACCATAACTTGAATCATAGGTGCAACATGGATCCCTCATTGTTGATCGAGGTCAAAGGTCACATATCAAGGTCCAAAGGTCCTGTTAGTCCATCATCCTAACCGCGACGGCAGGCGACACAGCGGCTCCGAGGACTGATGTATTTTATTTCAAATTGTATAAACTCGGATTTGTCATGTGGCCAATTCAAAATTCCTTTTTTATTTAACCTTCAGAAATTGCTCTTTGCGATGATATATTACTTTACAGTGAGTTCCTTTTAGATTGTTACTAAACCACGACAAAAATGAGTAAACTTCTTTTTGAATCAGCCTGTTATCACAATAATGTATAAGCACATAAAAATTGTCATTAGACCTGTGGCTAATCCACAAAATGGTTCTCATGTGCTGTGCAGCTGTCTGTAAGGTACTCAGCTCATCAGAGATAAACTAGACTGCCATGCAGATCAAATGTAGAAAAGAATTATCAGGGGTTCCGACCCTGACCATCTGACACACTTTCTTATTAGTGTGTCAGAGGGTCAGATTACGGAAAAAACTCCCGAATTATCATGGCATATGTCATGTGAACAGTTCTCCATTGTTGGTAATAATGGACCTGTATGTATTTCTTTGTACAACTAGCAGTGACGCAAGCATGCAGTTTACATTGGCCTGAATATGACCATAATGTATTTGCCAAATCGTAATGTAGGGTGGACACTACCTGTGATTGAGATCATTTTGTGTTATTTTGAACAAAAGTCAGATAATTAATTTCCTGAAAAGGATTGAAAAACAAGCTTTACAATGGTGCTCTAAAGATGGGGACCCAATCGACAACCTTGTCCCTCACACTTTACTCTGTCAGAAGAAAGTTCGTATTTTTCTCATTACCCCAGTAAAATTTAAGGCCCAGACAACGTTTCCTCTTGTTGTTTGGAACAGAGTAAGCATCTCAAAAATTGTGGTTATACCTACCACCATTTATTAACACGCACCCCTATGAGCTAATTTATACAAATTTTGCTTCACTAGCCAAACGGCGCTGGACCGATTTTCCTCAACATGTATAATGAAATGTTTGTGGTGATATACTTCTATGTGAACATGTGGAAAAATCGGACCATGTGATTGAGGTCACCCACCTTTAAAGGTGCAGAGAGAGCTTTCAAGACATCTATTTTCTGTGATATTAGTGATTTCTATAAATTATACCTCAATAGTCTCTACTTTTTATATGGCTGCGGAAGTAAGTTAAAATGAAAAATAAAGGTGAATTTGTATATGCTTATATTTCAATAGAAAACATAGGCTGGAATTTCAGTATGGCTTCATATGAAATGAGAAAATTTCACCAAAACTTGTACCAAAGAAAAAACAGTTCTCAGCTTAATCCTTTTTAGATGGGGATATTTTGAATATAGAAAGCTTAGACCAGTGCAAAAATCAGAACTTTCACATTTTTTCGGGACACCTGTTATTTGAAATGCTCTCGTGGACACCTTTAATTAGTTCAAGATTCAGGTTATATCGTTTTGAAGATATAATGGGAAAAATTGTAAATGTTATGTTCTGTATTTTGTGTAATATTTGGTCTTGATCTCAAGGATGTACCTTTTAATGTAATGTATCATTGATTGGCTCATTCCATGATATAACCTCTTGAGTAACCAATCAATATAGGCCTTTTATATATATACACACCTTTAAGTATAATAATATCTCCAATTGGCTGCATTCAATCATTTTCCCAATCCCATGTTTCAAAGCGATTTGAAGTTCAGGGACTTTGTGCCGATGCATTTTTTTATCCCAAATATTGTGAATTCCACATTCCCCCTCCATATACATGTAATTGATCAGTTCCTTAAGTCTGTACAAGTTTCTGGTAAAGGTGGGAAGTTCCCATTCTAATGATATATTTCAGTGCACGTTTTACTGTATTTATGTAAGCAAGCTTGGCACAATAGCATTATTATCAACCTCCAACCTGATGTGAGAAAGGGTTATATAGCGCTTTATTTCAGGATTTGTTTTTCAACTCAAATCAGGAAAATGTTCGCTAGATTGTTTTATTTCAATGACATAAAAGAAAAGATTAATTTTCCTACCATAATTTATTGGTATGAAATTGAATGATGGACCATTGCATACAATTGCAGCTATTTTAGAAGGTCGATTGGATTATCAAATTATGGATTCTAGTATTTGATTGAGTTGATTGAGTAAACAAATAGGTGACATTTCATATCAAAAAGTTCATCTTGTATATTTTTTTGTAAAAGTGAGATTTGATCATTACCTAAAAGGATGAAAGAAAAGCCAATTTTCCCTTTTTTGATCAGTTTAAAAAAACAAATGTTATAAAACCTAAAACCTCTTAAAACCTAAAACACAAATGTGGTAAATTGTGAATTTTTACACCTATGCAAGTGGGAAGCATACAAACTTTTTTCTTGGCCTTATATAACATGTCCTCCTGGAGGAAGATGTGCAGCCTAGACTCCAATCACTTGCCAGCTATACTTTTTCTCGTCTGAAGTATGAAGTGAAGACATGCGCGTATATACTGTGCCGCCTTTCAGTAGCAGTGCGCAAGTGCTTTGCTTACGCGCGCGCTGAAAGTCGGTACAATGTATACGCCCGCGTCTCTACTTCGTACTTTGAGACCCAAATTTTCTATATTATCATTTGTGAATCTGAAAAGCAGGGAGCGGGGGAATGTTGCTGGATACCCTAAATTAAACGTAGTGTACATGATGTTACATAACCATATCCTATTACATATGTAACATAATAAAGTAGACACACAAACATGCTTTTCAGCTAATAACGACCGCATGAAACACAGCAGTTGAAACAAAACTATCAAGACTGCAACACATTTGTTTTACACACTTCATATTGAAAAAGGTCACTCCATTTTTGAACAGCAAGGGGGTGCCATGAGGCAGTGGTCCTTGGATATGCCCCCTTGGACTTCAGAAATATTGTGTTCTCAAGTACTTAGTATGCGTAGTAAATATTTTGGCAAAAAGTATTATTTTGATTTGAAAAAAGGTCACTGAAAGTGAGAGGTGGGTAAGGGTAACCCTACCGGCAACCTCATCCCCCACTTTACTCCTTCAAAATTGAGATTTGGTATCAGAAGAAAGTTTATATTTTTCTCATTACTCCAGTGAAATTTAAGGCCCAGGAAATGTTTCATTTTGATATTATGAACAAGAATGTCTCAAAATGTGGTCGACCACATTAATAATGCACACTGTCCTATGGAGCCATTTAGCACACATTTTTGTTTCTACTATTCAAACGACTGGACCAATGTAACGTTAAGTTTGTAATCGGATGTTTTGGTGATGTGAGTGAGAAAACACAAAAAAATGGACCATGATTGGGTCATCTACCATTAAAATAGTTCTTATAAAACTATAAAGAAAGGAACCTCAGATCAGTCAGATAATGTTGAGTAACTCAGGCTTCTACAATGAGCATCGATCAATTTATGCTTAGGCCACCAAAAAAAAAAACACTATTCTATGGAATGGACCTGGTCAGTTGGTTGGGCGATTTTTTTTTTTGCACCAAACTCTAAAAAAACACTGCAAAAGAAAGGTTGATTTTACATGCACACAGCAAATGAAAAAAATCCAAATTGCCAAATCTAGGTTGGGGCTGTAGAATAGGGGTTTTTGCCTTGAATACAAATATTTATGGCCAAAATCATGAGTGCAATAGTATACATTTATACATGTATAATGTATATAATTTTTAAATGCATGGTGTAAATATGATCAGGCCAAATTGTTTACAATATGTAGTCCCAATTTCCAAACCAAACAAAATGTGAAGTGTTCTCCCCAGAAATGCCTCAAATCACAGGAACTCCTATTGGTAAGTCAAAACATTTGCAATTTAATCATATTTTATTGTTTAATATTAGTATATAAAATAAAAATCTCAATTTTGGATTACCGGTATTTAAAAAAATAACATTTTCTATCTCTGAGGCATGTTTTTGTCTAAAAGAATTTTCTCAGTTCAGCAAGTAACAAACGATGCAGTTAAAATGGCTCCAAAACCAAAATATGTGAAACTTACTGGAAACAAACTTGTTTCTTTTGTAAAGGCCTCAGGAGCTGACTGGAGCAATCCATCTTGAAACTGATCATATTTGCACCTTTGTATGAATTTCACAGTCAACATTTTTGTTTTGTTTTACACTTGTACATACATGAATTTACTAATAAATTCTACAACTTGTCATAAAACTGCTGAGTTTGGGAATGTCTTATTTTGTTCTTGTATCTATTCATAATCCTCAATCCCTCATACTTTTAGGGATGAATATAATATCCCTGTTACTAGATTTAAGGCCCATACTCCAGCTTTAAGCATATAGGTTTTCTTTATTATGTGCACCTGTCACTCTGGAGAAAGATTTAAAAAATCATCTATCTCTACCCATGCAGAGTTTCTTCTAGTTTCTCAGTGAGGAAAACTATTAGAACGTTTGCATCATGTAATAGTTCTTTTGTGGATGAAACATTTGAAATAGTGATATGGTACATTTGTATGTGAGCGCATTCCTTCATGCATTAATGCATAATTCTAAGGTTTCATTTTTATAAGATTCAGTTTATAATAATAATAATAATAATCATTGTCATCATCAGCTTTTAGTGCTGTCATTTTCTTTGGCGGGTGTCCCCCAAATCGACCCATACCATTGGTTTAGTGGCAGTGGCATAACCAGACCTTTGCAAATGGGGGGGGGGCAGAAGGGATGCTGAGGCATTTTCTGAGGAGGCAAATTTGGGTCTTTCTCCATAGACACTATACAAACGCTCAGTTTATTGGGCAGGGGAGAGGGTTCTGAGCACTTCCCCCTGCTCCCCGCTAGTTATGCCACTGTTTAGTGGGCCCTGACAACATAGGTATAGATGCAAAAATCCATTCAGTATTGTGAACAAAGATATTTGAGAGTAAATTGGTGGCCATATTGGAATAAAATGGCTGCAAAAGATAATATTAAAAAGTCATATTTGGAATCTTTGACCTGGAAACAGTATATACAAAAACAATATACACAAAAAACATGTTGACATTATTTTGTGCAAAGCTATAACAAAACATCAGTTTTAGTGTACATTGTTGTCATATTGGAAAACACTTGAAAATGACTTACAAGAGACCTTTAATGTCATAGTTAGATTCCTTGCCCCTGAATACAGCTACACAGATCAAGCTCCTGTCAGTATTATTAACTGAGGTATAAGGCATTGAATGGCGGCCATTTTGAAAAAAAAATGGCCACAGTGGCCACCACAGGTCAAATCCAGCTGGGATCCTGATTTGAAATCCCAAGTGTTATATTTCTATCATAGAGCAAAGTGCATGATTTTTTGCTAATTATCCTCTAGACTAACTCTCCCAATCAGTTGTTACACGCGTCGAAATATTTTCAGCTCCTTAGCATCTGCAACAACTAACGTACGTCCATCTTCTGTCATCGCAAGGCCTCTTGGATTCTTGACTTCGCGCGTAACACATCCTGTGAACTGGTAAGTGTCGGAAAATCGGTAAATGCCTTCCTTTCCTTGAGCTGCATTAGCCATGAAGATCTCACCAAACTTGTTGCAGCAGATACCGCGAATTGTCCATGGCATACCTTCTAGCGGTGCTGTAATATCGTGAACGTACTTTCCTAACTGGTCTACGACTAGAACTTCGGAGGTGCATCCACTGACAAGTATATTATTCTCAGGTGTTGTTGCGAAGAAGTTTGGGTTGATGCGACATTTAAAACTTCTAATATGCGAATTGCGAGCTCCACTGTATATGCTTACGCATTTTTCGTCCCTTTCTCCAACTATGAGCAGATCATTGTTGTCGATATAAAGTCCGTTAGCATCCCCCTTTTGACATGGTTTGCCATTACAATTGATAACTGAAATGAGATACATGAACTTGCCATCAGCGTTATGCACTGTAATCCATGGATTGTGATTACTGATGTAGTATTTCCCCTCCGAGTCAGTGGCAACACCCCATGGTTTACATACCTGACCTGGCCCGTGCCCTTTAGCTGTATCAATAGTCAATGTTAGCTTGCCATCCATATCAAAAATGTGCACTAAATTGCCATTTTGGTTTGCCACAGCCACTTTCGGTGGAGAAGAGTGATCCGGAATAATAGAAACACCTTTGCTGCTAAAATTGCTTTCAACGCTACTACCCAAATTGAATGTTTTCCAAAGCTCAATGTACCAGTACCGGGGAGGAAGTTGCCATCAATCAACCTACTCTCCTGCAATTGTTGTGTTGATTTACCAGCCCGTAGTTTGTCCAACATAATCATCCGATGGGACACCAGAGCTCGTGACCATTCCGACATTCTTTACAAACGAAACCGCACTCGCGACACCGTGCTACAATTTCCAGCTCAGATCTTCCACATGAATTACACGTTAGGGCGGTTTGATTGTTTTTTTGTTTGTTATAACGTTCCGTAATGAAGAAATTAATGGGTATAGTCCATCGACACCGGTATCTGGTAATATCCATTCTTTGCGACAATTAGGACAGGAAATGCTTCCCGTTTTATTTTCAACCCATTCACGAAGACATTCTAAACAGAACGTATGTAAGCATGGTAATGCTTTTGGAATCTCAAAGCCTGACAGACAAATTCCACAAACCGACACAAAATGTTCGTGGTTCTCCACGTGACTAGACTTAGTCTTAGAAAGTGACATCCTAATGCTGAAAAAGAAAAGTTATGTGGTAGAAAATAGAGCATATCCTGATATCTTGCTTCCTAATTGTCATCCTGGATGGGGTTTCCCGACCTTGTTCGCGTAATTGCAATACAAAGTTCACATTCTCGACCCGGCCCTCAAGGTCGCAGTTCTCTGGCAATTTAATGTACTGTACATGCATTTGTGGTAACTTGCAATATACATTGATAATATAAGAGGTTCAATACACCATAATTTGGGACGTGTTTTTAAATAGTGCACTTGTAACCAATGGAGTCTAAACTGAACACAAAAAGAAACTTTCACCAGGCCATAGCTTAAAATCCTGCTCATCAAAATGAACCAAAATTGCACACAGGATTACTTCAATACTCTACTCTAAAACATGTCATTGACCAACTGACAAAACAGTGAAATATGCGCTCATCCCACGGTTGCTCAAGAATCCCAAGTTCAAAACCCAAGAAAACCTTCAAACTGGGATGTTACTATGGTGAAAATGATATTTGAAAACAAAACGAATAAGGCTGACATATTACTCATTTGCTGTTTACAACGGAGAGTCCTTTCCAAAACTTTAACCACTTGTTGTAGGCCTATGTGTTCATTCAATATTATAGTTTCATAATGCTACTCAGCTTGCCAATATGCAATTGGTGTCTACACTTCATATTCACAAATTACTTGGCCTCACTGAAGGGTCAGAATTTAGCCAGCCAGAGGTGGTACAATGTCTGGCTGCTTCACTGAATTCTGCAAGGTCCTTGTCTGTTGCCTCAGCATTGGGCAGGCCAATAGATGTTCCATTGTCTGCGTTGCAGTTCCACAATCACAGGTAGTGTCCAGTAGCCCACGAGGAAACATTAGATCGACCGGTTCTGGTCCTCAGTGTATCGAGACATCGCCATCCAGCCCATGAGGAGTCAGCTCCAGGTGGAAGATGCTCACCAGGTTCAATACCAATAGATGTTACTTGGTTGATAGCAAGTCTTTCTTTCCACAAGGCGACTCTCTTTTACTCCTTACTGTTGACACTTTGCTTAAGAAACTCTCTCTGGATTTAATAATAATAATACCGACATTTATATAGCGCCTTTAAAAAAAAAAAAAAAAAAAATAACGTTCCGTAATGAAGAAATTAGAAATTAAATCGCTAGTCACACCACCCTCGACACCACACACACCGGTACTCATGGCTAAATATCCTTCTTTGCACGGAACATTAGGACAGAACTGCTTCCGTTTTGATTTCAACCCATACACGAAGACAATTCTAAACAGAACCGTATGAAAGATGCGTAATGCGTTTTGGAATCTCCAAAAAGCCTGGAAGCACAAATCCACAAACGACATTAAAAATGTTCGTGGTTTCTACACGTGACTAGACTCAGTCTTAGAAAGTAGTAGCAGGACATCCTAATCTGAAAGGAAAAGTTATGTGGTTAGAAAAGAGGCACTATCTGATATCTTGCTCCTAATTGTCATTCCTGGATGGGGGTACCCGAACCTGTTGCGCTAATTGCAATACAAAGTTCACATTCTCGGCCCGGCCCTCAAGGTCGCAGTTTATCTGGCAATTTAATGTACTGTACATGCATTTGTGCAGGTACACTTGCCATTATACATTGATAATATAAAGAGGTCAATACACCATAATTGGGGACGTGTTTTTAAATAGTGCACGTGTAACCATGGATCGTCCTAAATGAACACAACCAAAGAAGAAACTTTCACCAGGCATCGCTGAAAATCCTGACCTCATCAAAATGATCCAAAATTGCACACAGGATTACTTCAAACTCTACTCTAAAACATGTCATTGAACAACAACTGACAAAACAGTGAATATGCGTCATCCAACGGTTGCTCAGAATCCCAAGTTCAAAACCCAAGAAAACCTTTCAAAATGGGATGTTCTATGGTGAAATGATATTTGAAAACAAACAACGTATAAGGCTGACATATTACTCATTTGCTGTTTACAATGGAGAGTCCTTTCCAAAAACTTTAACCACTTGTTGTAGGCCTATGTGTTCATTCAATATTATAGTTTCATAATGCTACTCAGCTTGCCATATTGCAATTGCGTGTCTACACTCATATTCACAAATTATGGCCTAGAAGGGTCAGACTTTAGCCAAACTGGATGGGGAAACCTGCAGTACATTCAACCTTTGTTCTTTCTTCTTATCGGTTCCCCCCCAAACTCAGTGTCTCAAATATGATCAGCCAGAGGTTTGGTGGATAACAAGGTCTGGCTGCTTTACTGAATTCGGCAAGGTCTTGTCTGTTCCTCGATTGGGCAGGCCAATAGATGTTCATGTCTGCGTTGCAGTCCACAATCACAGGTAGTGTCCAAGTAGCCACGAGGGAAACATTAGATCGGACCGGTTCTGGTCCTCAGGTGGATCGAGACATAGCTAGACATCGCATCCAGCCACCATGAGGAGTCAGCTCCAGGTGGAGGAAGAGATGGCACTCACCAGTTTCAATACCAATAGATGTACTTGGTTGATAGCAAATCAGTTTTCTTTCACAAGGCGACTCTCTTTTACTCCTTACTGTTGACACTTTGCTTAAGAAATCTCTCTGGATTTAATAATAATAATACCGACAATTATCTAGCGCCTTTTCCAAATCAGGATTTACAAAGCGCTGTTGCTATTATTATTACGGCTGCCTTCAGGAAATCGTCAACAATCATTCGCTTCCCCTAGGCCGGCAGCCGGCCAAGAGCAATGCCTACATCAGCACTAGATTGTAATATACCCCATAACAGTACCCGAATATCGCTTGGGTCGACGAAGCAAGGGAGGTAAATGCCTTGCCCAAGTGCACAAAACATTGGCCACAGAGGGGCTCGAAACCCACAACCTTTGGTCATGAGCGGCGGCAGTCATATCCACTGGAACACAATGTGCCCTTTTAAAGGCGGTTTTAGCAAACTTGTTTCTGTCCAGACATTGGGGGCTTCAATTAGATTTGGCAGCTACCGCTCTCTTGCATGCTGACTACCTACGACTGATGTATGGTGGAGCCATTCCTGCTGGAATGATAAGTCGGTCAGTTGGTGTTGGGCGAATACATAAATCCTGTGATAGCCGGCAGGAGACATTTAATGCTGGGTCAAGCTTCTTGGCATGGGTGTAGGCAAGTGCCGTCGTTTTTTAGGGTATGTGGCGAGCACCCCATCTTATGCCAGTGAGTTTGTTCAAGATGAGTTTGCGTGACGTGAGAACATACTTTACTCTTCGTCCTCTTGATTGGGATCTTATAAGAGAGAGAGAGAGAGAGAGAGTTGCCGGTCCAAGGGAAATCCGAGGTAGACAGGATTATCACAGTGCGCCAGGGGGTGTTCCAGATAGGTGACCTTAAGCTGCGTTTCACGTTTGCATAGATGGAAAGCACACTCACCTGTCTTTGATGGATTTGAAAAGTGAGTGGGTTCCTCATAATACGGTAATCCCCAGCTTTGGAGAGTTCTCTCTTGCGACAACTCTGAAGTCTGCTCTTGTGCGCTAATTCCAATTGATCGTCTGTGCTAGATAAAACGACCAAGTTCTGCACTCCTATGTGGTCGTGGGTATAGATATTGAACCGGAGAGGTGCGAGCGCGCTCCTTGGGGTAGTCCCATCTGAGCTAGCTACGACATCGGCTCTTCCTCGGGGCTCCTAGCTGAACAAAGAACATCCTATTGCCAGCAATTCTTGGATAAGCTCAGTCAGACGGTTGGCCTTGGTGAGTTCAAGCCAGGAATTTATGGGAGTAAGCATCGTGATTAACACAGTTGTCATATGCTGCTGATAAGTCAACGAACACGACTCCTTTTACCAAACCCTTCTCGAACACCATCTTCGATGTGTTGAGTTAGGGTTTAACCCCGTCTACCTGAGCCCTTTTTGTAACAAAACTCCGAAGGGGGGGGGGGGGGTGGTTTTAGTTACCCACCCCCTGTGATTTCGGTACTGAAACACCCGATTCCTGTAAATGGGACCAAAAGGATAGCTTAGAAAGTTCTTCTTTCCATTGGTACCAAAATAGTACTAACATCCCCCCCCCCATTATGACGTCACCATGACGTTATATGTTGAGGAAAGTACGAAAATTACTGAAATATTAAGGGGGAAATTTGATATTCGCAATTTTAGCAAATCAAACACCCTATTATAGCTCTCAAATGATTGTCATTATATAAAACTAGTCATTTCCCATCAAGTAAGTAGTAGAGTCAAAACCCCGCTAATGAAAATCTGATTTTCCTTACCTTTTGGCGAAAATTGAATTGTTCACTGTGTGTATGGGGAATGGCAGTTTTGCTGACATGCCACACTTTATGATGTCATTGGACGTAATGCTAGGCACTGTTGGTACTCATTTTGGTATCCATTGGAAAGAGGAGACCATAGCTATCTATTGGTACCAAATCAAGTGCCTGTGATTTTCCTAAGTTGTGTTAGGCATGTTGGTAACTTCTTTCCGGAGGGGGGGGGGGGTGGTTACCACCCCCCTATCGATCACTTTGGATCACCCTGTATCTACCTATACCCCGGCGGATGGTTGTTTTTGGATTAAAAGGAGCGGAACATGTCAATTGACAATACATTTCCAATAATTTGGCACCAAAAAAAGGGGGTTTTTTAGCAAACGAGGGGTTAAGTACTTGACTGTTGTTATTGGCCTTGCCGAAACCTGTTGTTCTGGTATGAGGTGTTCGCGTCTATCACAGGTGCGATGCGGTTGAGCAGGAGACGATCAAAGAGGGCCATAGGTGTGGCTGAGGAGTGATATTGGTCTATAGCTCTTGGGATTAGTTGGATCTTTCCCAGGCTACAGACTGCCATAACATGTATTTTCCTGATTTGCGACGGAACTGTGGGGCGATAGGCAGCAATTGTAGAGTCAAGAAGTCACTCCTTTGCTACTGGGCCAAAGTTTTTCAGCTGCTCTGTTGAAATGGTGTCAAGAGGCCTAATGCTTTCTGGTTGAATACGGTTGACCAGTTCGTCCATATTTGAAGGGCGAGTGAAGCCAGGGTCCCACTATACCCCTAGTTGTCTAGGGTTGATCTTTGGCTCTGCTACACTGCCATTTAAAGCAGTGGTGACACCCTACTTGGTTGGATATAACATTTGGCTGCCTGTGGAGGTTTTGTTGATGCCCCTCGCAGCTTTCGGGTGGTAGACCATTGCTTTCTTGCTGTTATGGGGTCATATTCATTAAAGTGCTTGCCAGGTTATCTTTTCCTGGGGAAATCCTCTCCGACCACTCCTCTCCTTTTAGCAGTTGTTTCAGTGAGAAAGGAAACAACTTCAACACTGGTGTATACTCTTGGATATTCTTTAGCATAATTCCTTGGAAAGCCTGGTATGTATTCCGTCCTACAGCCTCTGGGTATGAATCTCTGGACAGTCTTTGGTTCACTAGTGGCAAATTTGTATGTTAGGGTGTTGGAGACAATCATTTTTGAAAAGTCTAATGCCGTGGCCCGGCTAGGTGACTTTTCACCGAAAGATTACTAAAAGATCTATGGCGACTTTCCCCTGACCAACGAAGCGGTCCGCTACTGGACTTAGTTCATTTTTGAAAATTAAAAGTCTACATGCCGTGGCCCGGCTAGGTGAATTTTCACCGAAAGATATAGGGCGACTTTCCCCTGACCAAGGAAGCGGTCCGCTCTGGACTTAGTTAATTTTTGAAAAGTCTACATGCCGTGGCCCGGCTAGGTGACTTCTCACCGAAAGATCTAGGGCGACTTCCCGCTGAACAAGGATGCGGTCCGCTCTGGGCTTAGTTTTTTTTTTCTGAACTCTGGACTTAGTTCATTTTTGAAATGTCTGAGATTGTACTGCCGGCTGCCCTCCTATAGTATACGTTCTGGTCGCGGCCACTTTGCTCTCCTTAGAGCAACTTCATAGCGATGGCCCAGTACTTAACCTCAACTGACTTGTGCGAGTTTGTCAAATCTTAAAAATTGGATTTTAGTGAAAGGCCGGCTGCATGCGAATTTCACCGGAAATAGTCACTTTGGAAGAAATTTTGGACGGTGAAAAGATCCGTTTCCATCATGTGACCGACCCGGTTCCATCACGTGACCGGTACTTTGATTCCAAGGTATAAAATTATAAAAATGCAATCAGTTTTCAGGTAAGTATCAGATGGCGCAGTGATTCCGGATTTCCAGGTTCGAGTCCCACTCAAGGTAAGTCAACTTTGTGTTCTTTTTCTTTTTCGCATACCTTTTTTCACGTGATAACTTCACGTGATACCGTCACGTGATACGCGGCACGTGATGATTCGTGGCGGGTTCAAACTGCTAGGGTATAAAAGGAGCGATCGCCAGCGATCTGTCTCAGTCTAGCAATGGACATCATGATATCAAGTTCGGAAAGTTCGGAGTCCCCCACCGAGGAAGAGCTTGCCTCGGTGGTATTTGGGAAGAGGAGAGAAATGAGAAAGCCTAAAAATAAGCCTAAGAAGCCGCGGGTGGATATCAGGGAGAGTAGCGGCATCAATGACAGCCGACCGCGCCATGGAATACTGCGCGACATGAGGCGGGTTAGGGCAGCAAAGCGCGCAGCAGACTCCGGCGCGGCGCATCAACTTCATAAGCGGAGCCGGCGCTCTTCCCCCAACCTGTTGTGCCGAAACCCAAGCCAAACAAGGCTAAAGGAGCCGGGGGAAAGGGCCCGGTAGCATCAAGCTCATCGGGCAAGGCTATCCTGCCAAGATCGGAGCAACTCCGCGTTGTCATCCCCAGGATAGTCGCGCCCGATGACATGGTGCGACCCGTTGATGAAGCTGCGCTAGACGCGGACCCAACGCTGCACTGTTAAAAATTTCCGTAAATTAAGAAAACAGATTTTTCCGTAAATTTACGGAAAATCTGTTTTAGAAAACAATAAAAATAAAAACATAAAAAATGTTAATTTACGGAAGTATTTCAAAAATTTCTGGCAGCAAAATTTCCGGACTTTTTTTTGGTTCCGTAATTTTAAATTACGGAAAAATTTTGTTAAAATACACATTTTTTCCATAATATGAGACAAATTTCTGTAAAATTACTGTCAAAGTTCCGTTAATTGACAGAAATTTCTGTAAATTTCCCCTAAAATGTCTGGAAATTCTGCTGCCAGAAATTTCAGTAAATTTACGGATTTTTTTAACAGTGTGGCACCGACTTTAGCCACCTCTGACATTGATGAGCCTTTAGTATCAGAAGGATTTTTATCTGATGATCCCGCGCAAGCCAGCCCACCGCGACAGAAGGGTGCCAAGTTCATAGACCGGGCAGAAAATGACCCGAAGCGAGGACCGATTGACCTGCTGGACCCTTCTACGGACGATCACGGATGGACGCCACATTTGACCCCGGTGCGACGACACGTGTTCCGCGTACGGCGGTGCGGAAAGTGTGTAGTCTGTGTCACAGACTCCGAAAAATATTATCTAAATTAGTACTGCGCGAGAGATTAACGTTATCAGTCCGTCATAGTGAATGCATGCAAATGACACTAAATCTCAAATATCTCCGGAAAACAAAGGGGTTCTATGGAGATGTTTGCATCAGAGGGTCCGTTACTATGTTTTGTTTGAAATATGTACCGTAATTGGGTCTGAACCTATAGAACCTAGCGAGAAAATTGAACGTTTTTGTCAGGTACTTCGGTGCTCGCAAACACGGAAAAGTGAACACGCAATCGCTACGGGCCGCATCCCTTTTCCCACAATGCATTTCGGTATTATTCCAGTCTTGAGAATTTTCAAACGCTGGTGTCAATTTACGTTTTCAATTTTAGAAACAGGCTACACGTACTTACCGTACCGCCGTATGTTCCGCGCGGTACACTGCCGAGTGGACCGACCTTTGACGCTGACCAACAGACGCGTCCCCTGGACTATTTTGCGGAGTTTTTCTCTCTTAATCTCTTCCAGGAAATCGCCGACTGGACAAACATCCGGTTGAGAGAGAAGAGGGTGAGAAAGATGACATCGGCCGCCGAAATCCGCGCGTGGTTTGGTATCCATCTAGTGATGGGTCTTAATTCGCTGGCGAACGCCAAGGATTATTGGTCAACCCATCCGGGTTTACGAAACCCGAAGTTGCAATGCGATGGGTAAAACGCGTTTAATATCGGTAACAATTTTTACTTGATTATTATGGAGTTCTATTTTTACATTTCTTTGTGTACATGTAGATGATGAAGATGATTGACGATGATGTAATGATGTTGCACAGAGATTTGCTGCAAAGCGTTAAATGAGTCATCGAAATGGTGTTAGGATCAAATTGTATATAGGTGAACGTTTGGTTTTGAACATGCATGTGCTATTTCTCTGAAAATTGGAAAACAAATTGTATAATAGGTATGAATTTATGTTATTGTGAATCGTTTTTTTTTAGATTTGTTCACTGACGAATTCATACTTAATTGTTATCTTAGTAACCATAAAACTAGACATTTGACTTTCTTATCTCTAGAATCAACATCATAGCGTCAAAGAACAGTTTGAATGTTTAATCATATGCATAGCACCGGGGACCCCACCACGATTTTTTGCGGAAACGAATCAGTAGCGTAACAGGCGGGGGCAGGGGGGAGGTTGCCCCCCCATACAGCTTTGACCGTGAAAACGCTTGAAAATCATGCTAAATCAGCCTATTTTTGCCTCCTGACCAGGAAATGTTCACCTCCAACCAGGAAAATCTGTCTCAAAACCAGGAAATTGCCCCCTCTGACAAGTGACCCCTGTTGCGCCCCTGAAACGAATATATCTTACTTACTATGCCAACTGTACCATTAAAAAGACACGATGACATTTCCAGAAAAGTGCGCCCCATTTTTCCAAACAAGTGATTTTTTTGCTAACAACCAATTTGTTAAAAACTAAACATTGAAAGGAAAGCCTGTATTCGGCAAACTGGCATTTAAGGACGATATTTAAGAAAAGGAAAAGGTTAATAAAATTCCCAAAAAAATATATGAGGACGTCTGTATGTACCATGTGTATAGAATATGTCTCTCCCCGGGCCTAGCTACGGTTGCTATATAACGGCATAAAGTCACAGTAATAAAACCAATTCGGCCGTTCTATTCGAAGTGATACGATCTCGGCAAACAGAAGCGAACAAATCTGCATTTCACTTTTGAGAGCCGTTTCATTAAAAGTTCTGAACACTGCACTTTCGATCGTAAGTATATTTTGTAATAAGATTGAAGCGAAATCGCGCTGTTGTAAATGTCATAACATTCTGACCTAGCCTTATATGTATAGGGGAAGTCCATATTAAAATGGATATTTTCATATTTGCCAAGCGCAGTTAAATCAGATTAGCATACTTTCTGTTAAACAAAAGTTGAACCACGTGTTCAAGACATTCCACGGGATCCCAGCTTACTTTCATTCTAATTTCATCCGGTCTTCTACAGTTCACAGGGGTAGCCTTTTTTGTGACACGGTTTACCGGGGGGGGGGGTACCACCCCTTCGAGAATTCGTTATAAAGCACCGATGCTTATGATTTTGATACCAGTGGATAGCTATGGTCCTTCTCGTTCCATCGATACCAAAATAAATATCAACGTTCCTAGTATGGGGTCACAATGACGTCATAAAGGCCACGAATCACCAAAATTGGCATTTTCCAGAGTAAATAGGCGGAAATCCAATTTTGCGCTAAAAAGGTAGGAATATCGGATTTTCATGCGGTTTTCAGCTCTAAATGATGGCAATCGACTAGTTTTATATAAACGTAGAGGTTTGGAACCATACTGTTCAGAAAAAAGTACCATACAATATTCTTGGGTGGCCACCCCCTTACCCTTCAAATTTGACGCGTCATACCCAAACCCCAGTGAATGTGCTACCTTCACATTTTTTTTTGCTAAAACGACAGGAAAGCATGAGGAAAAACTTTTTACGAAAGCTTTTGACATTTTAGCGCGCCGAAGGAAAGTTCAATTGGGGGTGGTCTAGGGGGTGTCCCCCCCCCCTTGGTAAGACGCTGTTCCTAAGGTTCATGGAATATCAGAGAACATTTTTTTCTCTACTGGCATACACCATTGCAACTCACTGCCTAATGATATCAAAGAGATAAGTGATTTTCACCATTTCATAAAGGCTGTTAAGAAGCACTTGCTTGACCGAGGATTGGTTGATGAACAAAGATTTTTACTTATTTTTACTTAAGTTTGGGTTTCCTTTAGGATAAGGGTATGTACTATTTTTTGTTTTTTTATTATTATTTTTAATTCTATTTATTTTATAGTGCAAGAGTATGTCTATTCACTTACCCCAGTCGTGCTTTTCCCGTGAATGTTTTCGGTTGTGCCCCACCTCTTATTGTGGTCCTTATTGAAAACAGCAGGACAATAGAATTTAGCTCCTTCAGTGGAGTTTCTTTTTGAGCTATCCTTGTGCTCTATGGTTTTATCCAGAGGGTGTATTGAATTAATCCAACAATGCACCAGTTTTGAGAAAATTCATCTCAATAGGGTCATGTGATCCCAAAAGAATCAGATTCTTGACACTTAAAGGCTGACTCAGAGATTTCCCGATGAGGGCGCACTCAATATTCAAACAAATCAAGTTTTTTGCATTTACTTAATGCTTGTCCATATATAAATCACTGTGTGAAATAACTAAACTCAAATCGAAGTCCTTCATATAGAAAATCACAACTTTGTCATAAAATTCCGGATCCGGAATTTTTGTTATACACGGTACCCTGTATATGGCACTGTTATACTGTACATAAATGTTTACTGCATGAAAACGAAAAATCCGATTCATCTCTAACTTTGGAATTAAGCATTTTAGGTGACTATCTTTAGTTCTAGATGACTATTTTTAATTACTACACAAACAAATTATATTCCAAAATCTCTGAGTCAGGCTTTAAACCTTAACTTTTATGCTTATTTCAGCCCAGAAAGTATTAGTACTTAAGGAATTTTTGACATGATCATGAAATGGCCTGTTGTTCTTAAACATTTGAAAAACTGTTTATTCTTAATTACTGACATGTGTTATTGGATTGGTTCAAAACACCCTCTTGGTTTTATCCAATTATCCCATTTTCCCGTCTTTTATTGTGGTCTGGTTATTGCTCTGTCTTGTTGGCGATATACTATATTTTTAATGCAGATGCAATTTTACTAGGCCTATTTATATTTTGTATCAATGTGGATGTAGAATATTTGAATATTTTTACGAGTGCTGAATAAATATTAGATGAGATGAGATGGCATAGCAATGTTTTGTGAAATATTTTCCTAAATTATCAATGTAGGAAATGGAAAGTCATTGAAACAATGAATCAAACGCAATATTATAGTAATTTGGTGAAGGTCATAATTTTAAAGCTACCTCTATGCTGTTACGTACAGAGTTCATGACATTAAAAAGAGATTTAGTTCACTCTAAATAGAAGTGTGAATTATTTGACTAACACTTCTTAACACTTCAACGTATTAAAACAAAACACAACTTGACCTCTATGACTAGGTTAAAGGTCACAAGGGGTCAATACCATATGAATTGACACGGTCTTAGTCAATAATGTATGGGACCAAGTTTGGTCAATGTATATATATATATATATGCCGTGTTCAGAAAGTATTGTCGCCCCTCACTTATTATATAATTAACATGGGAAATAAAGCCATTATTGTGAATAAATGCAAATGCGAAGTATTATTTAATGAACTGACTTTGTAATATTTTTGAAACATTTTGGAATGACTTTTTGAAAGTGTTGTCCCCTTGGAGATCAATAACCTTCGACATCCGGTCAGTCCAATAAGAATCGACCAGTTTTTGTAGAGTTTCATTATTTGGGATATTGTTCCATGAGCGTTTCACCCCTGTTATCAACTGTGGAACAGTTTTGCAGTAAGGAGGGCATACACATCATCCTTCAATATTCTTCTCTCAACTTGTTGGCTAACTGTCTTTCTTCTTCAGTGCTCCCCTTTGTCTTCTTCCTCTTCCTTTCTGCCAATTGTAAATACCCAGCGAGGTTTGTGAATATCAAAAACAAAACAAAATAGTATTTATATTGCTACTCTCTATGTACACATCAACAGTACAAGCAACATATATCAACCCTAAGGCTATATATGCCTATATAGCATATGACCCTTATGCCCTTGCCTTTCTGAAATAATATTCCCATCTCTTTATACAGGTCATGGAAGTAGGTCATGGGGGCGACAATACTTTCTGTACACCATATATATCCTAGCGTACGTTACTCGCGAAAAAGCTCACAATATAAAAATCACGAAAGAATCCAAATATATAGGGTGTATTCAGTAATTATCTTGAAATCAAATAGTGCAAATTGCACATTAAAATCTCACTCTAAATCTTTCTAAATGTTCAGAATACTTCCTAATTTAATAATATATGTTGATCAAATTACGATAACTCCATCGTTTTTCTTACAGGTTACCTGCGCATGTACTGCACCATGACGACCCCAAAAATTATTGTTTGCATTAGTATAATAGTGGTAACGTCATCAGCATGCCACGCACGACATAGTCTCAAATCTCTCCTATACAAAATCAGTTCTAATGTAACCAATTCTACTATCGTCTCCTCACCATTTGATGTTGAAAATGTCACCACTACCATGACCACCATAGAAGGAACTAGTGATATTCCTCCGACAACATCCGAATACAACGACGAACCATTCTTCAACTGTACTCTTAGTACCACAAATAATACGACGGAAGCGTTACGCAACCTTCTTCTTCAAGATGCTGCACTTATCTATTTGCGTCTTAATTTTCTTGATCTTGATTTTCAATCTGAAACTGCTTACCTCAACGATACCCCATCAGCGATCGATCCTTTAACGTGGACATGGGCCAGATATGGAAAAGGATACCTTCTGAGGAGTTTGTCTCCAAACTTCCTGTATTTATCTTTAGGTACATTAAAGCCCGACGTTCACCAAGCTACAATAGAAATAACCTCCGAATTATGCCCAGCGTTTCTAAATGTTTCTGACACAACTAAATTTACACTATTATCGGACTTCATCATTAAAGTATTTCAAACAGCCTTTGAGGAAAACAACCCTGTAGAACCAGATGAATTCAAAGTTTGCCAAGAGTTTTTTTCACCAAAAATCAGCAAAATGCGAGGAACAATTGAATCTTTAATATTTAATCTTCATGTGTTTATGTTTTTGCCTTCAACAATCGATGTACAATGTTGGTTAACTACCACCGATACCCCAGTGACACAATCCAATGAAGCGTTCTTATGGCTCACAATTTTGTATGCTCTAATCTTGGTACTTCTAGGCACCATATTGTTTCCACTGTCGATAGGCCTGTTTATTCATAAACACCCCCCTTATGTAGTGAGACAAGATAACAGAGTAGAAAAATATTTTGATCGAGACACTAGTCTCCCGGTTGGTCTTAAATATCTTTTGGTCTCATGGAAAGATCATTTTCCGCGCTATCTTAAGGACAGAGAACCTGCGAGAGGTAAATGTGTAAAAGTGGTTTATATCATTCGACGAATCTGTCTGTATGCGATGTTGGTATTCTTCAGCTACCTGGAAAATATTATTTTAATTGTTGCCGACGGTCAATATGAAACACGAAGGCAGTCCGCGTTTCGATTTGCGGTAAACAAATATTTGTATTATTCGTTTACAACCACAATGCATATCTTACTTGTCGTATATTGCGTGATGATCGTAATAGTTATTTGTTTCACTAGGGGGTCCGAGCGTGAGGCTTTCATAGAAGGTAAAAAACTACGTGAGCGCTTGTTTGGGAGAAAACTATGGGGAAAATTTGTAATTCCAGAGGCGCCAAAGAATTCATCTTGGCAGGCTAAATTCTATCATTACATGAAAAAGCGGTTCGAATTATGTATTAGTCCCCATATTTGGTGGAAATGGCTTTGGACTATTCCAGATGGTCCGAATAGAGGACAAGAATATTATCCTTCCCTTGCTTGTATTCCTTTTAAGATTTTAGGCTCACTTGCATTTGCCATTGTCCTGGCATTAGTGTAT
>JAMKCH010001406.1:0-37498 GCA_023653785.1 Ophioderma brevispina
TTAATGGGAGTTCTAGAATCTTGACAATTTGATAAAGCCCAGAATAGTACCCGGTTCACAAAATGACCTGATTGGGAAATTAACACCTAAACCCAAGGCGCACATTTGATACACACCAAATGTTAGCGAGGAAGCATAAATGACATTAAATATATAAAATGGAAAATAACATTACGGGATGAGAGGATAACATATTCGACATTAGGCATACATGCTACCTACTTCTATCTTGCTTAGTAATTTAGTGTGGTGAGAACAGAGGGAGGAAGAAGGCTGAATGGAATTGCATGTATAGTGTATTGAATTTGTAGAATAACCTTTCAACAGATTGGACAATCAGTGAAAGCAACAACATGCGAGGTATGTAGATTAATTACATTTTCAAGTTGCGAGCTGCCAGCTATTATTTGTGAAGTGTAAATTTTATGCAAAATTTATCCCATTCAGGCATTTTTTTACGATTTAGAAAGTGCACAAATAGTGACTTGGCATTTCTGCCTTTTTTGCGCAAATCCTACGCGGCTATTTGCAGATTTAACGACCCCTAATAAAAATGATCAACAAAATAACGCAGAATACGTGTTGCTCTGTGGGCCAATTCTGCTAAATATCGTAGTGATGACAGGCCGACCAGTAAAGGAACCTCCTGATCACTTGAATCACACCTAGTAGCTTTTAACGAGTTAACTATTAATAAAGCCAACAAAGATTCAACATAGGGAATAGTTAAATTGATAAACTAACAGTGATTTCCTTTTGTAGCAACAGTGCAATCTCCAGACGGTTGATGTGCTTCCTCTTGTCCAAGGATGGGCAAACGTCGTCCCACGCAAAGCAGGTTGCGAGTTTATGTCTTCGAATAATTACTCTTTGCAATCTTTGAAGTAAGTTAGTTAGAACCACAGTACCACATCATTAGAATAAGTGCAGTTTTAGTGTTGGTGAAGAAATTAAGGGGTTTTGCTGTTTTGGAAACTATTGAAGCTCTTTTTGTGTTGTCTGCTGCAACTACTTTGTCGTCTACTTTGGTAATGTGTGTACGGATACTCATGTGAGAACATTTTAAGCTTTAAGGGGGATGTTTTTTTCCTTGTAAGGAAGTTTACAAAATATAAGTCCCTATAAGCTAATTATTATGTATTCTATTACCTCTGCTGCCCATTGTTGAAAATGCAGCATTCTGATTGGTCAGTTTACTGCCCATTATTCTGCAATAATGGGTCGCGAATGCATTTTCTCATTATATCACGCTGTTTTCAGTAATAGAATAGAAATAAAGGGTTTGCAGTATTATTTATGGGCTCATAATGTATCCTCGGCCGGAAAAAAATAAAATAATGGACTCGGCTGCGCCTCGTCCATTATTTATTTTTTTCCGACCTCGGACACATTATTCGCCCATAAAGGATACTGCATTACCCTTTATTTCTTAATTCTGTATGAGATGGCCATCATCCTAATTTTGTAATTAACATATAATGGAATAAAGCCATAATATTGGGGTTCATTCTGTTACAGACAGCCCATCACCCAAAGACAGTTGTCTAGCGAACTGGTTCATTAAACCAAAAAAAACCAAACTTATTCTATGGTGTCAAAAAAAATTTAAGGTCCCCACCGGGGGGGGGGGGGGTATTTTTTTTTTTTTTTTTTTTTTTTTTTTTTTTTTTTTTTTTGGGGGGGGGGGGGGGGAACACAGGGACACCCGATGTTCAATACTAGAGTTGGGATTTTTGAATTTGCTGAAAAATCTCTAAATCTGCATTATTTTGCCTGATTTTCCTGATCAATTCCTTCAATTTTTACCATACGGCGAGAAGACATCATTTTAAGCAATTTTGTGCTGCAAACTTTTAGTTCGTAGAAGAAATTTTGAGAAAATTGCACTTGAATATTCAATTTTCACGCCATTTCAAAAATCCCTAGACTGCTAGAATTTTATTTATTCAAATTTAGTCTCGTTGCCATGTATTTGGGGTCCTACCACACATGTCAACTTCACAAGGTCCGAGCACGAACATCTACAAAGGCACACAAGAACAACACAACGTATTGGCAGGAACTGGCTCATGTCGAACCACATTTTGCTCAAATTTCCTTTCAAAGGCCTGATTTGTCATAATTATCACATGTTTCGTGAAGTTAACATATAGGATTCGTTTTATGGGTATGACTTTTTACAGTAAACAGTTTTCGCACAGTTATGACAGAAAAATCACAGTGAATCAAAAGGTAGTCCATTTCAAAAAGATTTCGCCTCTGCATCATTACAACTTCAAAAGGACTTCTCTTAGTGCATTTAAAATGAACTGTTTCCAACCAATCGTTCAATTTTTGTGCCTCCTGTAAATGGCAACATGAATTTAAGGTTTTGTCATTGGCACTTTTTTGCTACATGATGTTTTGATTTTAGAGGTTGAATGCACAAATGAGGGTTTTTCCTGCACAGCGACTTACTGATTTTGGCTGCATGCATCTGGAGACAAGCAAAATAGGAAAAAACTAGTGCAAAGCACAGTGTGAATGTGAAACTTATGGATGTGCATAACTCTTTCCAGTTTCTCAAAATCTGTAATGGTTGGTTAATAAACATTTCAAAATGTAGCTCTTTCCAAGCACCTGTTGGATTCCAGTTAACATTGTGCTTCTCAGTGTCATGATTACTAGCAGAATGCACTCAGTGTAGAATTAGCACAGGATGTCCTATCCCGCACAGTTGTGCGACATTAATCTGTTAGATCGTGTCAATGCTAGATTTTAGAGAACGACAGGATCAGATACTGTTGAAAGTCCCATTCTGTGAAAAGAGATTCATGTTTTCTCAAATTGAAGCCTGTAAATGTATCCAGTCAGGTGCGAGTTGACGATTTTTGGAAGGAGGACAGTGGCGTGCTGCATTTTGCGTGTTTTTGCGACGTTCACCCCAACCCCGTTTTCCAGCTGGCGGTCAGTGGTGTATGAGGGCAGAACCAGAAGTCCAATTGAGATTTGACTTTAAGTCCTATCTTACCAAGGTTCACAATTGCTTGTAATATCAGATGTGTTAGTGTTGTGTGTACTGTGGTGTGGGGTGTGTGTTGTGGGGGGGGGGTTGCTCTGTTGCTCTCAGGTGGTTTGTGGGTGTGTGTATGGGGTTATCTTCGAAGGTAAGGAAGTTTTAATGGGGAAATTGCCAAAATTTGGAGGCCAGTTTGAGTACTAGTGGGGTGTTAATTAAGGGTGGGAGAGGTTGTTTTAATAGAGTCCTTAGATTAATCTTTATGATACCGGAGGTGTACCCACTTTTCTTACAGTATTTTGATGGCTGTACATGATATAACATGATATAACCTCCGAGTAACCAATCCAATAAAGAAACTTGTAATGTACTGACATGCACCTTTTAAAGGGCATTTTTGATCCACAACTCGTACCTCCAGACTTAACCTTAAAAAAAAAAAAGTTCAATTTTTTATATCATCTGACCGTTAGCCGTAGTAATCCACGTGTACCTTATCTTACGTACAAATTCTGTTGTGTCTGTAAGCAATTCGCAATTTGTATTTTCTCTCGTAAAACGGACAGAAATTAAAGCACAGTGCCATATGGGACCGTGGGAAACAAGCAATTGCTCATAACGCAAAACCCGCAAGATCGGGTCAACTCAAATTTTTGAATAACCTTTTTGAAGATAGCTATAGTGGACCAAGAATATTAAAACGGTCGTGCGGAAGACGAAATACACCTTTAAGTAAATTCTTGTCATGTCTCTGATTTTGCTATGTAACAATCAAATTCAATCAGTAGTGCTCAGGGGTTAAAAGTTCATAATTTTGTACAATATGACACAACAATTTCCTAAAAAGTTCCATATGCTCCATACCTGGTTGTTGCCAAGCAAGAAGGTTGTAGGCAAGAGCTGGCCATTTGACAAAAATTCCTGTTGTGAACAATAGTACGCTAAGTCTTGGTCAGTGGCTTTTGAAAAAAGGGTTTCTGGCAACTGTAATAACAATTTCAAGAGCCCCTGACTCGAGGGGAAAAAGATAAATAAGAGTCATCTTAATACATGCAGCACACAGATGGATCACAAGGCAGCTATTGCACTACAACTCTCTTGCACCTCCCATAACAAACCATACCTACTTGCTTTCTGTCTTGCATAAAATCTGGATTTTCTAATTTTTGCTTTAAAGGGAAAGGCATTACGCACAATGATAAACAGGGCTGAGGGTGTGCCAAGTTCATACAAAACAAAATTGACTTGAACTAGAAAAAATGAAAACCATCCAAAATCAGTAAAATGGGAGATGTATGCTTTTAATACCCTGGGCACTACCACCTATGATAACAATCTGTTAATGGCCCATGACAGGGAAACAACAGGAATACTGGAGTTACCAATCAAAAATAGTGCCTCTAATCGTGTAAACCATACCTCTAAAGTAAAAGAGTGAAAAAAAATGATTGAATCTTAATTCACTCAAAAAAGAGTGTACACAACTCCAAAAATAGGTTGCATTGGTTAATCCACTCAAAAAAGAAGAGAAATCACTGAACTTTAACTCCAAAAAGAGTGAAAAAAGAGTGAGCGTGAACACCACACTCTAACAATGTGTTGTCCTACATTTAACTCTTTAAAGAATGGATCCACTTCACTTGTGTGAAGTGAAGTCAATCTTTTTGAGTGCACATTTCATTTACTCGGTCTATCTAAAAATATCACTTAAAAGGAGTAAGTTCACTTCAAATGAGTGAATGTCCACTCTTCTAGAGTTAAATGGGGGACAACACATTTTAGAGAGTGGTTGTCATTTTCACTCTTTTTTGAGTGAAAGTTCAGTGATTTCTATCTTTTTGAGTGGATTAACCAACGCATGCAACTATTTGTTGTGGAGTGGTTTACACTCTTTTTTCGAGTGAATTAAGATTAACTCTTTTTTTTTCACTCTTTGACATTTAGAGAGTACTAGAATTCTTACGGGCTCTGATTTGCTCATTACCTTATATTGCACAATCAAATAGTGCTTAGATGCTGATAGGTGATGACAGGTAGTGCCCAGGAGTTAAGGGGTATCTAGATTAACCACCCAACAACCCCCCCCCCCAAAAAAAAAAGGGATTCAGGAAAGCAACCTTAAGGCTGGAAGAAATGATTGAAAAAAGGGTATTTGGAAGCTGCGCTGAGAAAACCGAGAGGAAACTAGATCCCAATCAATGTCTGTCAATACCATGGGCAGGGTTTAAAGGAAATATGTCATGATTCTGGAATTTTGGAAAATTGGTATGGATGGAAGCTTAAGTAACGTAGATTCATATATAAAGTCACAATAAGTTGAAAAATTGTCCACAATTTGTTGAGTATTGTGCCCTTTTAATTTCCGCCCAAAAAAAATAGCTTAATCGAAATCGTTCCGAAAAATCACATCGCAGGCAATGGTGAAGTCAAAGTGATGACCATATACGCAGTGTCCCCTTTCCATATCGAGTGAACTGCGCGATTGTTTTTAGATCAATAATAATTAAACAACAACGAAATGAAAACAAAACTATGTCATACGAACTTTTTTCAAATTTTATGATTCTTTCTTTAATCCATCATATTACAGTGTCAGCAATGAACAAAAAATAACAATCGGGCCAAAAACCATGTTTTCTTACCGGTAAATTGAGAACTTGGTTTGTGTGGAAATATAAATAGAAAACAAATTGCATTCCCTTCTCCAGCTGTCGCAAAATCCTAAAATATTTCTCAACACCGCTATAGTAGATTCAACCCATCGTCACCTCTAGTAATTCTCGAAGGGAAGGAGTGAAGGGGGGGCAGTGTGCAAAGTGGGTGAATTAAAATCTAGGTTAAACCTATTGAAACAGTAGCCGATAGCAAGAGAAAAAACAATCCTATTCTTGATAATGAAAGCATTCAACATCATCGTATGCGCATTTAGAGCTACATATCTCTCAAAAGATCTGACTCATCGTATTTGCTTCAGGGTATTCATGTCATGTCACTGACTTTGGAGAACACAAAAGTCTTTGCACTCTCTTTCGAAAAATTGTCAACATGAAAGCCAGATTATCTTAGTTGTTCATGAAAAAAGGGAAAAATCGGCCCAACCCCAATTATTTTCTTTTTCTGTCTCCTTTCCCAAGTAATCGACGCGGTCCAAAACTTTCGTTCTGGTGATGTGAGTGAACTACTATAGCTCATGCTTTTATAACCCATTCGGTAGATTCATAACTCCCAAAATTAGTTTGGCAAGTGTAACGTTTCATTGCATACACACAAATCTAATTTTCACCAGCATTGGTCATCACTTGACGTCACGAGTTGGGCGCGTTTGATCAATGAAGCCGTTGCGAAAAAATCCCGACCTGTTTCTTTGGTATGTCTAACGCCAAAAATTAAAATGCCTCTTATTGTGTAATTTACATTCAAAATTTGGTATGTATTTTTGGAATTGTGATGGTATGTACATATTTTTTTTTAGGAATTGGAAGTCAAAATGGGTGACAAAAATCTTGACATATTTCCTTTAACAGGCTTTTGTGCAGTTTCATAGACAAAGGGCATGTAAAGGACATTAGCCCGAAGTGTTTGTTAAAACCGCGCATCGTATCGATACGACTTCAAAAAGTCGAATTCGTAAGTGCTTTTTAGCAACTTACATTTTTGAGTGATTCGAGTGTAAGTCGTCATTGAAATTTTTTGCAGTATAAACGAAACACGTAATCAATTTCGTGTTTACTGGTCGTAACAAGTGACCTGCCTCCGCATTTTCAGCTTATCACCAAGCAATGCAAGTGTCCTTCTATACAACTGAGGATGAAGGTACGCGGTCATTCCAAAGAATTTGGACCTAGGCCTTGTTATCTTCGTTTTCTCTCTAGTTTTGCCGTTAGTTTTGATCATATTTAGGTTTGATTTCACAGAAAAGCTAACCCCGGCCAGAGCAACCCAAATTTAGCGTCGGTTCAGGGGTGATTTGGCCAAGGATTCGGCGCATTGTTATGGGCCGCCATGTTGAAGATCGCACGAAATCTTCGTTGAATCGGAGTCAAACTTCTCGATAAATGAGAGCGCCAACAGACGCAATTATTTTCTGAAAGCGAATTCAGAAATCCGCTTTCAGTGTAAACACCTACTACTCGAATTTATGCTAATCCTCAGTCATAATTAAACAATAATATCGAATTCAATGACTTTTCTCTAGTGTAAACATGCTAATTGTCAGACAAGCCAAAGTATGTAAAAGACACTTTCAGACAAGTTGTTGAAAAACCAAGTGCCTAACTGCCCCAAAATCACAAAAAATCCTTTTTAAACCAGTTTTTTCAGTCCAAATTTGACATCAGTAATACTGTAGTCAGTAGTACTTTTTGGGTTTTTTATCACCTGCATGGCAGTTGGTATGCCCCCCAAAATCATTAACCCCCCCCCCCCTTTTGACTTGGTCCTTCAGTAGAATTGTCACCAGTCTCCTAAGTGTCCTTTATCAAATATTCAAGATAAAACCCACTTGAAGATGAGCTGTTTTGATTTTTTGATATTTTGTAGAAGTTATTTTCCCTGTATATCCCATACCAAGCATTAAAAACAAAGTAGTCATTGAAACACCTGCGGTGAAACCTCCAGAATTAGAGCCTGTTAAGTATTTTGTGCTAATTTCATGATTTTTCTCCCTTGCCCCTCCTCCCCCCAAAAAGTTCTTTCATTGTAACTGAATAAAATGTAAGGGGATTTAAATCCTTCTTGCAAGTTTAAACATTTGGGGGGGGGGGAGCAGGGGTTAGGCTTAAAAGTAGGGGAATCTCTAGACTATTTTAAATCTGTTTGAAAACCTTAAAAAGGCTTGATTCCTTAAAATAAAGATAAAGAAAGAAACAGTCAGTGGAATGCTATGCCAGTCCAACTCTATTTTGCAGTAGCAGAAATATATCCATTTTATCCATACCTAATATTATTTTCCTTAAATGAGCTTTAATTTGTATTATTAACATACACCAAAAATGTTCTGTGTTGACTCCTGACATCGGCAGTTGACACTCATACAAACCAGAAATTTGTCCCACTAAGCTGGCAACAAAAACCACGAGCTTATACCACAACACGAGTAGATGTGCAAATAATCTTAAGAAAACGTGGCTTTTCCCCTGGCGCTTCCAACCGGAAAGGAGCGAAAGGTGATCTGTTTGCGCATCATTTTGTTAGATGTTTGCTCTTCTGCCTTTGTCGTACAAGAAGGATAAAAAATGAAAGGCACTGAGGGAGCCGCCGAGACTTTTTTTGATGTCAATTGTCGGTCAAGTTCAGGGCGTGCGCTGGCTGGGTGTTTGTTGTATTGTATTAATAGCGCGTGATGAAATGAGAAAGTCAAATTGTATTTGATTAAGGCAAGTTTTTAAGCCCCCGCTGCTGTGGTCGGATGTCGCCACTGCTGGCAAGATCTGAGTTACAGATTGTCCATTGTTTGATCACGAAGTAAAGACGAGGAAATCTTGTTGCTTGTTTGGACACTTGCACCCTTTAATCTCACCTTATGCACTCTGCTAGAAAGTAATTACACCTTTGGTTTAGCGGGTTGACTTAATTAATGGTCAAGTTGCATATTGAGGGGGGAAAAACTAGTGATCCAAGCCCAATCAACATTGTTTGGAGGCATAATCTGCCAAAAGAGTAGTTACTTAACATCTAACAACTACCAGTAAGGAGCTGATATAAGACACCCAGCCACACCACTCCTTAAGAGCTCCATTGGCTACCAATTAGTGAGAGCGTTTGTCTTTAAGCTTATGCTTCTTACTTACAAGGGCATTTCAGGACAATTTGCCATCTTACTTTCCGAATACCTCTCTTTGTATATTCATGGCAGGCCAGGATTGCGTTCTGCGGATGAAGACGCTCCTCCCTGTTTCCCGCACCAAAAAGGTCAGGGGGTGACAGGGCTGTCAGGCAATGAGGCCCCTAGCCTATGGAACTCTTTGCCTATCTCTGTTCGCCACTTCCAAGTCCATTGTTACTTTTAAGAAAGCTCTAATTCATCTTTCCTAAGATTGATGTGGTTTCATTAAATGGTTTGTTTTGAAAAAAGGTAAAAAATAACATGATATTTAATTATGCAGCTTGTTTTCTTTTTTTTTTTTTTATTTTAAAAGTTTGTGTAAGTACTTATCTCATAGTAATACAAAGGTATGTAAAAGATGAACCATGTTTTAGCTTAATAGTTAATCTCTCTATTTTGTAAAGCGCTTTGACCTTGTTATGAGAAGGCGCTATATCAAATGCCGTTGTATTGTATTGTATTGTAGGGGAATATATTTGGCAAAAATGCATATTTGCATACAATGAAGAAAGTGTCTTTTTCCCCCTTCAACTGTGGTCCAAGAAATTGGGAATAAATCCTAGGTATTTATATATCTTTGAGCTTAACCTTTGTCTAGGTTGAAGATAGCTGGATAATTTCCTGAAGATTATCCCCAACAATTTACAAACCAAATATTTTTTTTTCATTTAAAAACTCCATTTCCTGAAGGTGACATTTTGCCTTACAGATCAAAATAACTTTTTTTCAAAAATTTAAAAAGTGTGATGCATTTTCAGACCAAATTCAGAACAGCATGAAATATGCATCCAAATGCGTACAAACAAGCCTAGTCTCCGGACAGCGTTTTTGAGATGGCTTCCCAAATGGCATGCAGGTCATTTGGTAACCATCTCAAAACCGACTTATTGTTATAACCAATATAAATTCTACCTGGACTAAAAGAATTATATCTGTGTTATCTTCTTAACCTCTCTGACCCTCACCCTGATCGCCTTCCCCTCCTCCCTAGTTCAAAATTCCCGGGAATTTTCAGAGCGGAATTTCCATGGAAATATTGGGAATTAACGGGAATTATGGGAATTTTAGGAATTTTCGGGAATTTTGGGAATTAACAATCTTTTGAAATTGATACATACTGTGAGGTCCTTTTTGTTCAGATAAGGATTAACGGTACTCTGTACAACTGAATGCTACAGTAGAACATAAATATTAGCCTAACAAAGCATGTTTTAAACAACTTAGAAAATGAATAACCACCAACTCTTTACAAAAAAAATACATGTTTGGTTCATTATTAGTTTATTCACTCACTAGATCACTGGTCTACATGTAGTAGTTTGTATCATGTACACTATAAAGAGACGACATGAGAGATTTCAGGAAGAAGCACCCCCCCTTTTTTCTCGAACCCCAGTTTTTTACATATTTGGTAATGCTTACCATTGTATTAGATCACACACACCTGAAGTGAATAAGAAGCCGAATACTCCGTCTTTATGTACAAGATGTGAATTTAGTACTTCTGTCGTGCACTACAGAAAGTCAAAGCATGGACTTCTATGGAAATCGATTACGATAGCAGGCAAGTTCAAACATGGTTGCGGTTTTCTTTTCACCTGTTTGTCCAATAAAAACCTTCGAACGTTCTCGGTCTGCAACCAATCCAGTGAAATGTTAAGATACTTTTTATCCTAAAAATCTCCCCCTGTCACTTTAAAACACCCGTGATTTTAACCTTAGATTTAGTGGAACTTGTCTTCAAAATCAACTTAACTTAAGTGGTTTGAATGTTCCTGTAACAAACAGGAAATTTTCAGTGAAATTACCATTCAACTGCTTGTTGAAACATTGGCATACAGGGGGGGGGGGGGTCCTGAGCAGAGGGTGCGCGAATCACTCGAGTCCTCCCCCCCACCAGCACCAACAATGAACTGACTTTTTTTGTATGTGTCTATGGGAAGGACTCCAATTTGCCCCCTCAGAAAATGCCTCGGCATCCATTCTTACCCCTTTGCAAAGGCCTGGTTACGCCACAGTTTGGAAATCAAATTTCCACTTTTTTTTATCTGTAGCCCCCTTTGGGTTGATTAGGATATACAATGCTATTAAAAACCATTAATAATCAGTCTTGCTCCGCAGATTCAAAGAAACAAGTGGCATTCACTATATTTAACAGCAACTATTTACACTTTAAATAATGTTGTGATATTCCATTTAATTTTAGAATATAATACTTTGTGATGAATACAGTATCATAAAATTAAAAATTAAATTATACTTGAACAAATAGACCAAGTCTTCAAGTTTGAAAATATTGTTAATTATACAAAATGAGTCTTTGCATTTTAGAAACCCTACTTCCAATGCGTTTAAATTAAGTCTATTAATACGTGCAACAGAAACAAGACCTTACAAATACTTTTGTGGTATGACTTGGTAAATGCAAATTTGGCCTTCACACTTTTTGCTAATTTCACATATCAAGTGCACCGACTAGATACCTTTGTTTCTGATAAATTCTGAAATAAAGCCTTTAATTAATGTCATATACATATGTCAATATTTACACAGTACACAATTGAAATAAAGGCCTAACAAACAATTTTTTATTTTTTTTCTGTGGACAAAATGTTTTAAAATGTTTAAAACTTAAAAATGCCAAAAGTGAAATTCCTCCGAAAATTCCCCATATCCGGGCCCTTCAAAATTCCCGGAAAGTTTCCGGAAATTTTGGAAACTTTCCCCGGAACTTCTCACCCCTTTGCAAACCCTACTCCTCCCCCCCACCCCATGCACCATGCATTCTGCTGCCCAATTTTTCTGATATTTTCATTGAACCGAAATTTTTCACTGAAAAGATGAGCCATTTGAAATCAACTTATTGTGGTCTTGGTTTTAGTAGGTAAAGTTTCTTTCGCATACATCCATCATTGTTGCACTTATACATTTCTTAACATTTTAAAGGTGCAACGAAAGATGTCAAATAATGTTCCTAAAAATGTGGAAATTCTGATTTCTGCACTGGTGTAAAGCTTTCTATCAAAAACATCCCCATCTGAAAGGATTAAGCTGAGAAATGTTTCTTTGGTACACAAAATTTGTGAAATTTCTAATTTCCTATAGGAGCAAATACAAAATTCAGCCCATGTTTCCTATTGAAATAAGCATATATACAAAGCACCTTTTGTTTTCATTTTAAGTTATTTCTATAGCCAAATAAAAGGTAGGGAATCTATTGCGTGTCTAATCTGTATGAAATCACTACATATCACAGAAAATATTGATGACTTGAAGTCTCTCATTGCACTTTTAAGTTCTTTCTGTTGAATGTTCACAATTTCATCCAAGTGCGATTTCAAGAGATTTTTTTTTATCATTCTTCTATTTTCAACTCTCAACTGAAAAGTTACAGAGTCTTTACAATATACTTGATTTTTTTTCATGTTTGTTCTGTCAAATGACCATACGTGCAGCCGCAACACAGAAAGTCAACCGCTATCCTGAACTGTTCATTCAGAGTAATGGTGTTGTGTGTTTTGTAATTCTGTAATGGTAACTAGTGACTAGTCACATGGCTTGAAACCTGTTCCAGCGTAAATATTTCACTGGTATATATTTCGTCAGACACCAGTTTGTAACTGTAAAGCCTGATTTGATGATTTCTGTTAATTTTGTTTGGATGTTCACTGCATGCCTTGTGAGCTAAAGGAGTTCTTGTTCCATCTGTGATACATAACCTCGCTAAAACTTGTTTAAATAAGGTGTGAATAACTGACACCCTTGAATAACTGACAAAGTCAATAGCAAAGAGGTTCACAAAAACTGGGTTTATTGGAGGTGTTTAAAAAGAGAATACATTATGTGGCAATTTTCTTGGCCTGACATGCTTTTCAGATAATGATAATTACGAGGGTGAAGAGGATCAAAATTGACAAAAAGGAGAAAAATTGTTGTAAGTAACACCAAAGCTCACTGAAGAATCAATTGAAATTTGAATAAGCTTTGAACAGTAATCTATAGAGGAGCATACTAGAATCACAAAATGACCTGCGAAAGAAGGTCCATGGCCCGATGATTATCGCTCGTCCCCCAGAAGCCCCAGATTTTATGGAGGGTCAAACATTTGGTATCAGAAGAAAAGCTTACTATTTTTCTCATTTACCATGTGAGCGGATGTTGGTTTGGAAGTTATGGAGCGAAAATGTGCCCCAGTTGAGTCGTCCAATACATTAATTTTACAGAGTCCTTACAAAATTCTGTTTAATTAGCTCTCGCATCAAAACGTATTGAAGTATCAGTGCAAAATTTACAGATGGGGTTTTGGAGTGAAGGCCAATCTATCAAGATGAAATATCATATCCTTAAAATCGGGCCATCCCGCCTTTAACCATATGGGCACTACCAAACATTTTTAGAATTCTATCTGATGGGCTCATTGAGGAAATAACATGAGATAGCCCTCTGAGTAACCAATCAAAATAGTGCTTCTATATTGTGTGTAAACCATAACACCATTATTACAGTATCTCTGAATTTACTCATTACATGTATTACCTTCCAAGTAACCAATGAAAATAGTGCGTAGATGGCCGATAAATAGGCCGGGTATTGCCCAGAGGGGTTTCAATACAAAATTTCAGTGAGTAATATTGGAAACATTTCTAAGAATTGGCAATATTTTCAAACTACATTTAAAGTGACAGCAGGAGATTTTTTTAGGATACAAATTTCTCTCAATTCCACTGGATCAGTTGTAGACCACCTTTTTTTTTTTTTTTTTTTTACCAATGACAGTGGATATAATGAGCTATTGTTTTCATGTATAAAAAGCAATTTCTAAACTTGTTAGATATTTTTAATATTTTTCTGAAATCGAGTGTAAATCTTTTTGACTCACCCTGTATGGTAGAATCTATCTGATTGGCTCATTGCAGGAAATAACATGAGATAGCCCTCTGAGTAACCAATCAAAATAGTGCTTCTATATTGTGTGTAAACCATAACACCATTATTACAGTATCTCTGAATTTACTCATTACATGTATTACCTTCCAAGTAACCAATGAAAATAGTGCGTAGATGGCCGATAAATAGGCCGGGTATTGCCCAGAGGGGTTTCAATACAAAATTTCAGTGAGTAAAGATTGGAAACATTTCTAAGACTTGGCAATATTTTCCAAACTACATTTAAAGTGACAGCAGAGATTTTTTTTAGGAACAAATTTCTCTCAATTCACTTGATCAGTTGTAGACCACCCACCAGAAAACATTCTAAGGTTTATTGACAAACAGGGCACAAGAAACCTGCAAACCTTATTTAGACTTGCCTGCTAGCATAATCGTTCCCCATAGGAAACCATGCTTGGACTTTCCTGTCAATGCACGACGAAAGTACTAAATCATCATCCTATTACATAAAGACAGCTTTTTCGGCTTATTCACTTCAGGTGTGATCTCATTCATTGGTAAGCATTCCAAATATGTAAACAACCAAGGTTTGAGAAAAATTGGGGGCGCTTCTTCCTGGAAATCTCCTCATGTCTCTTTAAAAGTAGAAATTAAAGGTGAGTGACACAATCGATAACCCTATTCTCTCACACTTTACCGCAACAAAGTTGAGTTTTGGGCATCAGATATTAATTAGTTGATTGTGATGAAAATAAGGGACCTTGATGCTCTCTCCCGAGTTAGTATTGTTTCTGAGTGGTCACCTTCTCAGTAATCTGCAAATAAGAGCAAACACACGTCAGCTGCCCACCTTTAACTCAAAATTTGCAATTGGATATTTTTGGTGATATGCGTCCACTTGAGGGATGAAATGTGAAAAATTGTACTGCAATCAAAGCATCAATTAAAAGTAAATTAGCACTTTTTGTTATAATAAAAATTTAGATCAGTAGTCATTTGGTCTTTCAAAGGGCAGAAACTGAAATTCCTCTGTTTTGCACATTTTCAGATAACCTATTTTATGCAGAGCACCCCTGTGATAAAGTAATTCGTCTTTTTATGTTTCAAGGAGAATCCACCTGTTGTTGAAAACCTTATACTTTCCAAGCCTTTGAAAACTAGTAGTTGACTCTCACTTTCAAACCAACTACATAGGCCTACTTCCCTTAGCACTTAGAGACTGATTAGGCCACAGGGAAAACATGTTTAGCGCCTGTTTCTTTTTGTAATAAAGAGGAGTGGGCTATTTATTTGTTATTTTGTATCTGAAAAGTTTTACCACATATCATTTAGCATAAATTGGGAAAGGGTTTCATATGTACCCCCTTTAAAATTCTACATGAAACAAATTATGTTTATTTATGGCCTTCATTAAGGCCAAAAATTAAAAGAATTTATTACATGTAAACCTCTAACTTTGAAGGGGGTACATATGGAATTCTTGCCATAAAGGGCAGTCCTGGCTGTACTGCCTGAAAAAAGGCCTTTTTAATTATTTTTTACTTCTATCAGGTGGACCTTCTCTTTTGATCCCAAAACCTGTTAAAACTGCTTCTTGTGCAAACCTGTAAGAAGCATCTCAACTCCAGAAACATCCTTTTGCTAAACTTACAACTGAAATGTTAAAAAAATAAATAATAACCAAATGAAGCGGCCTCTTAAAGGGAAGCTGGAAGGGATGCTAAACATATTTTTTTTTTTACTCGGCCATAGGACGAAATATATATTGTATGAAAGAGGAAATAAATTGGAAAAAAAGAATGATGGTCATTGGCTTGGGATGATCTAAGATTCTTTTGTGAAGGTCAGGCCACCTGTTTGCTGAAGTTTCAAAAGGTTTCCTTTTTTAAAGTGATATGGAAAGTTATGGAAGATTTATCTTGGAAAATAAAAAAAAAATAAAAAATAGTTGTGGAAAAGGCAATGCACATGAGATACCAATGAGAGGGCGCTATACTGCATTATATATGAAGACTGGAGCAAATAAAAAGCTTAATGCCTTGATGAAAGTCTAAGTATTGACAAAAGTTGAGGGTGCTCTATGCAAAATGTGCCAGTGTCCCTTTATTAAAGGTCCATGGTCCGATCGCTAATAGATAGCCTCGTCCCCAGGGACTTCAGATTTTACCAGAAGTGGTTGAAATTTTGGTATCAGAAGAAAGCTACTATTTTCCTCATTTACCCTGTGAAATCTTGGGGCTAAAGGATGTTTGGTTTGGATGTTATGAGCGAAAATATGGCCCATTTTGGTCGACCAATATTAATTTTACACAGTACTCTATGGGGATTACAAAATCACGTTTTTAGCTCTCACTTCAAAACGGGTTGAAATATTGGTGCGAAACTTTACAGATGGGGTTTTCAGGTGAAGGCCATTCTATCAAGATGAAATTTTTATACTTAAATCGGGTCATCCCCCTTTAAGGGCCACGAGCCAAAGGAAACTGAACTACATCCCTACTTTGAAGGTTCCCCTTCTACCTGTGTTACTTATGCCATCCCCTTTAAGGGTCATGAGCCAAAACTGAACCACATCCCCTACTTTGAAGGTTCCCCTTCTACCTGTGTTACTCCTTCAGTGATTGCCAAAAGTAATCTGAACCTAGCAACAGGTTAGAGCAAGGACACTAAGAGGTAAAAATTGCCCACATTGGGCAGAGTTGTCAAGTTATTTCTGATATCTCAGTCGTGCAAAATGGTGCACAACACAAAAGCATTTCACATGTGACAATGTTCTTAAAATCAGAAAATATGAAAATGAAAGCTTTGCATGTCAATGGCATAGTCTAGATTTTAATATTTTTCTGATATTCCTTGACATGGACCTTCAAAGATTTTTGCAGGAGGGATTCAACTACTCATATTGCTTAGTTGCTTCCGGGGGGGGGGGGGGGTAGGGGTTTTTTTTTTTTTTTTTTTTTTTTTTTTTTTTTTTTTAGTTCCAGAGACCCCCATTTTAGGACCATTTCAGTTCCAGAGACCCTACTTTTCATGTCCAAAGCCATATTGTACCCAAATCCTCTTCAAAAAAATCAAGAAGTATCTGGAAATTGAGGAAAATCGCAGCTTATTTTCTGTAATTTTTGGAAAACCTAGCTGGAGACCCCATTTTTTGGGCCTCAAATCAGCTCCGGAGGCTCTGAGCCTCAATTTTTGAAATCTGGGAGGAACATGCCTACCCACAAAAAGTTGCTTGTTTTTACCTTTGTCTATCATGTTCTCCACTTGCACTCAAATGCACGGATAGATGATGCAGTGGCAGAGGGTGATTTGAACCAATCCCATAATGCATTACAATATGCCTATAATGTACTAAACACATGTCAGTACTTGGGGATAAAGTGTCTAAGAAGGTTAACTACAATTACTTTCTGATCATGGCTATAATGCTTTGTGGCTAAAAATGAGTGTACAAAACCAGGGTTTTTATGTGTTAAGAATTGGATTTTTGTGGGATCACATGACCCTTTTGAGGTGGAATTTCCCAAAGATGCCAGAGGCATTGTGGGATGAATCAATACCCCTCTGATGTAGAGCTAAAAAAGGCGACAGACCTACCTGTTTGTAGCCATTAATACCAATAATGTCCCATTATGCTAGTACCAGCTAAATAACACTTAAGTGACCGGAGGGAGATGTAGGATACAAATTCTCTCAAATTGCACAGAATGATGTAGACCACCTACCAAGAACGTTCGAAGGTTGGGCAAACAAGTACAAAAAGAAAACAGCAAACCGTGTTTGAAACTTGCATGACTATCGTAATTGTCCCATAGAACACCGTGCTTTGACTTTCTGTAGTGCACGACAGAAAGTATCAATCAATAGTATTACATAAAGATGGGTATTCGGCTTATCATTCAGGTGTGATCTAAACATTGGAAAGCATTCCAAATTATGCAAAAAAACCGGGTTCGAAAAAAAGTGGGAGAGTCTTTCTGGAAATCTCCTCAGTCTCTTTAAAGAGAAAAACACTTTCACCAGGCCAGTATGTGCAGTCGCACCCCCCCCCCCCCAACAAAGTAAAAATTCCACAAAAGGGGCAAAAGGTCCACTGTTTGGAGATTTAATGCATAACAAGTTCCAAAATTTAAAGAAATTTGACAAGAAAATCAACATTTTAGTGATGAGATGTGCACTTATACCAAAAAGGTCCACTTTTTCAAGGTCTGCCACCCCACCAAAATAAATCCGGCGTGTGGCCCGACTTTCACCATTTATGTAGATATTTGGCTTTTCAGTATTACAACGACCATCAGTGCACTGGAGAAATCAAGTTTTGTTGATGCCAATGTTACAAAGTAATTCACCTAGTGTGATATTGGAGCACATTGATCCTGGACAACGGGAGATCCCCTTGGGGGCTGGAACAAATGCAAGTAATTCTGTTGCCATTGTGGTGTCCTAAAGGTGCACTTTTCGTGATTGTAGCACCTTTACTGTTTTATCTGGTTCACTAGATATCATTGAGAAAAGCTTATTCCCAAAATTTGAGTTGATCCCGATCTTGCGGTTTTGTTTATGAACAAATGCTTGTTTCCCACGGTCCCATAGCCACTGTGCTGTAACTGTCTGTCCGTTAGTAGTAGTAGTAAAACCAAAGTTTAAATCGTTTTGTCCCCGCAACCGGGGGTGGCCGGATTCACCTCACATTCGTTAGCAATCGCCTTACTCCCTCCTTCCACTTAACCGATGTCAAGCTCCTCCATCGTCAACCCAACTCCTACTCTCCTCCTCCAATGCTTCCTCCATGTCCTATTTGGTCGGCCCCTCTTCCTCCAACCACCCACCTCAAACTCAAAGGCCCTTATCAAAAACATGCTCCTATCCTCCTCAGCACTGCACATACAAATTACACCATTCGCCTTCGCAGTCGTGTCAGCCGCCTCTCCAAAACCCAACATCTTGCATTCATCTCCTCAGTATTCTTCCTATCCCATCAATTTCACACCACACTTTGCCCTCACCATTGCTCTCTCTGTCCTTCTCAAAAATCCCCATCTCATTTCACTCGGGCACCATGTCTCACTTCAATACAGCATCACTGATCAACTCCTGTACACCATCCCTTCATCTTCAAAGAAAATCTCCCATGTAACAACTCTCCACATCTCTAACTTCACCCACCCATAACTGACTCTGGTTGCACAGCCGCCTCATATCAAACCACCGGCCAAGAACCCTGGCCCCAAGGATGTGAACTCCTTCACAGTTTCCACCTCATCACACATCTTTTCCACCTCCTTCCCACGCCTCAACTCCCTGATTGCATCTCACCACACCAAAGCTCTTGCCAAACTTGGGGTCAATCTCTTCATCTTTGTGCATCTCCCATGTTGAAATCCATTTCCCACATTCTCACCCACAGTGCATTGCCCCCCCTCACCTCTTTTCCAATATCCACAGGTCACCTTACCTCAGGGTTCCGTTTACGGACAGAAAATACCAATTGCAGATTTTTTACAGATACGGCCGAATTGCACGTAAGATTTGGTACATATGGGGATAGTACTAATTAATGCTAACTGTTGCAGATGATATGAAAATCTCAACTTTTTGTAGGTAAGTTCGGGGGCATGAGGCTGTGGATCACGAAATGCCCCTTTAAGGGTTTGTTGGGTATGAACAGTAGTAAAAAGTAAAAACTGAAATTTCTGCATATTAATGAAGTTAAAACTGTTAATTAAGTGTTTAGTCTTACTACTTATACTGTCAGAATTTCTTAAACAAATTGGAAAAATAATGGGTCATGTCACTGGTTGCCATGGTAACCGACAGTCATATTGGAACCTCTTATTTTGCTAGCTTGGATTACGAAAAACATTCTAACTCAAAAATATTGATGCTACAAGATGTGAAACAATGGGAAACGTTTTGTAGGTCAACATCTTGATGGAATGAACATAAAACTACGTTCATTACTATCAAC
Source organism: Ophioderma brevispina (assembly GCA_023653785.1). Lineage (NCBI taxonomy): Eukaryota > Metazoa > Echinodermata > Ophiuroidea > Amphilepidida > Ophiodermatidae > Ophioderma > Ophioderma brevispina. The sequence goes on from JAMKCH010001406.1 coordinate 19,681, forward strand.
TGGTAAGGGGGGGGTCTTCTAGATTTGCAAAAATTGAAAAAAATAATTGGACTTTTCAATTTTTTTGTGAAAAAATATCTTCCTGTTCAGTATAATCCATCATTTTAGTTCAATCTCAGAACCATCTTAGAGCAAATCTGGTCAAAATTGAAGCTGTCTCCCTTGTGATTTGCGAGAAATCGTGTGCGTGCGAGAACTTTGCAAAAAGCGAAATGTTCAAAAACGCAGGTCAAAAGTTCAGATAGTTCTTAAAGACTGCTCAATTAAAAATAATTGATTACTTATTGCAAATTATTTTACTTTTGCAGAAACTTTGGACTAAAACATTAAAATAAACATTTTGAAATGGTTTGATAATTTTTAGTAAAATACATTAGGCATGTGTCAGAAAGTCGCCAAAGATGTGTTTATAAATGATCGATAAAAAACAAAATACATAAGAATTCAAAATAAGAAAAACAAAAGAAATTTGATGTTCAGCATTTGTTCCTCATGGTCGGTTGACTAACAAACTGGCATAACTACGAAACGCATGTCCGATTGGATCAAACTTGAACAAAATGAAAGCTTCTATTTTTGGGCTAAAAAAATGATAAACACAATTTGCCATATCACACTGTATAACCCAAAAAAAACCCCCTTACTGTAGATCAGCGTCTGGATATTGAGTGGCAAGTCATGCTATATGACATTGAAAATTGCAGGTAAAATTGGGGCAAGAATATGGGTAATTTGGTCTAATTGTAACAACCCATCTAAAAACAGAAATGTAAACCCCTTTGAAGTCATACCCCCTAAAAGTCAACATTGAATGATAGCAAAATGGATAACCTTAGGAAAAAACTCTGAAATTAAGATTTAACATGTCCCACATGGGACGTGTCTATGGGTACCCTTTTACCTTTTTTCTACATGGAGGTGACTTTGTGGATGGTTATGAGTGTCCCCCTTCATGTCATATTGCTGAATTGAACTTGTTGCATGACTAATTAAAAAGACAAAGGTATAAAATTTCTAACCTACGCACAAAACAAAACAAGGTTATTTCCTTCACAAAGTAACCATTTGATGTTGCTCAACGTGTAGGCCTGCGCAAATTGGACATTTTCATTAGCAGTAGCAATCATGGTATTGCAGTTAATTGAAATAATTTACCATCACAGAAGTTAAAACAACAAGGAAATAATATTGAATTCAAAGTGAAACACGCCGATAATACAATCGGTGGGGTTTTTGTTTTCCCATCTGTTTGTATTGTCTTAAATATCTCATTTTGTCTTTGGTAGCGAATGGTGCTGCTGTTATCAATATTTGCACAGAACCATTGATAACATAACGCATGGCATATCATATTTTGATGTATAAACAGGAAAATTGGTTTTTATTATTTTTTTAGGGTCATATGGCTGTTTTATTGTGCAATTGTTTAGATTAGAAATTCAAATCCTTTGTTAGAAAAGGCAAGCTCTCATCAATATTCATTAGGGCCTAAAAAGGTTCATCTCAGTATACTGCACATGCTATATGTATGCATTTAAAGGTGTGTGTTCCGATCGTCTTTGGGACCCCTGATTTACCCGGAAGTAGTATCGATTTTGATATCAGATGAAAGGCCGTATTTTTCTCATTGTCGTCCTGAAATTTGAGGCCTCAAATCCATTTCATTCCCAAGATATAAGCAAAAAAACGCAGTTTTAATGGTTAACCATCAATATTAGCACAGTATTGAATAGGGCTATGCAACATGCGTTATTGCGTCTACAAAAAAAAAAAAAAAAAAAAAGGAAATTAGCAAGTCAAAATTTTTGTCACCCGAAAACGGCCATTTTTGGCTAAAATTGGCCAAAAAACTGAAATTTTCTCAAAATCAGTGAAAAATATGGGGTTTTAAGTGCCAAAATCTGAAAATATATGACATTTTACCCTTAGAAACATTTAAGTAATCAAGAATTTTGACTCTTTTCACCCCTAAATATTTTTTTCACAGCCGTGTCCGCTAAACGTAAGTCAAAGCTTGAATGCTGTCCTAAAAAGGTTCATCTCAGTATACTGCACATGCTATATGTATGCATTTAAAGGTGTGTGTTCCGATCGTCTTTGGGACCCCTGATTTACCCGGAAGTAGTATCGATTTTGTTATCAGATGAAAGGCCGTATTTTTCTCATTGTCGTCCTGAAATTTGAGGCCTCAAATCCATTTCATTCCCAAGATATAAGCAAAAAACCGCAGTTTTAATGGTTAACCATCAATATTAGCACAGTATTGAATAGGGCTATGCAACATGCGTTATTGCGTCTACCATCAAAACTGCATGTTCGTTACCCACGGTACTTGATGGGGTGTATGTGCAAGTGCCAGGCTCTCATATCAAGTAGAGAACACAATACACATAAATCGGAACAAGCACCTTTAAAGGGATTAGCTGCGATTTGCTGATCCAAAACATCGAAAAAATCATCAAAATTCATATTTTTGTATTTTTGTTATTGGCATGGATATGCAAACATAACATGCAAGTGGTTGGCTTGAAATCCATGTATTTAGACAATGCAGTACTTTTTATCTGATTCTTTAATTTCTATACATGCGTATCAAAATTCCGACTTGAGATAAAAAAAAGCCTTTCTTGGTGAATATCCCAGATTTTAAGTGTGATATTGTGCACCATGATCAATACAGTTTGACCTCAAACACAAACATTATTGATCTTTGTTTATTCTGTGCTAGTGTAAACCACAATCAGCTGTTTATTGTAGATTTTGAGATGTCATCGCTGTATGTCTATTTGCGGGAGACGGTATGACCAATTTTCTCAAATACTTCATTTTTTTCACTACTTGGTGGTTTGTTTCCACATTAAAGCAGCTATATGGAATTGTACACACTTATCCCTGATTTATAAGTTAAAACAAAAGCATTTCCACATTTTTCGATTCTCTCGCAATATCGCTGCTAATCCCTTTGAGTGCACTTTCCCCTTTTTTAGTCCCCACAACTTGTTGTGAAGGGCCTATGTGATGATGCAGATGGATGCCTATCTGCATGGATTGATGGACGACTGTCTACAGGGCAGAAGAAAATTCATTAATCCACTCTACCGACTCAACCGAATAGTCAATGAACTTCTAACATGGCACGTTGATAGAACATGATGAGGTCATGTGCCGTATACTTTTTGGACAGGTTATGAATATTTAATGAGCTCATTTGCATACCTTCAATTGTGATTAAACACAGTTGTGGGGTCATCTTAATTACACACCACATAATTCGTGTTTTAATTTTTTTTTGCTTTATAAAACTATATACTGTGCCCTCATTGAAAAGAAAATCTGTTCAGGATTAGAGAACAGAATTTCAGCAAGCATCCATTCAAAGATCTTTTGTTACTTTGGACCCCTTTAATTAAAATTGTTCAAACTGGATACATGCAAATAAGATGTTACAATCATCACTTGCTCATAAGAACTGCCACAAACTTTACCTGGGGTGAACAGAGATTGATCTTTAAAGGTGCAACAAGAAATTTCATGTCATCCATATTTTCTGTAATATGTAGTGATTTCATATAGATTAGACACATAATAGATTCCCTACCTTTTATTTGGCTAGAGAAATAATTTAAAATGAAAACAAAAGGTGATTTGTATTTGCTTATATTTCAATAGAAAACATAGGCTGAATTTCGTATTTGCTCCTATACGAAATTAGAAATTTCACAATTTCTGTACCAAAGAAACAGTTCTCAGCTTAATCATTTCAGATATGGATATTTTTAATAGAAAGCTTTACACCAGTGCAAAAATCAGAATTTTCACATTTTTTAGGGACACCTGTTATTTGAAATCTCTCGTTGCACCTTTAATGACCCCATAATCCCATGGCTTTTGACCCTGTTAGGAATATACCCCTGCTAGGGTGATCTTTTAACTTGCAGTGTTTCATCAATTTACTCTTTTTTCAGATCAGCAGTTTCATCTCGATGGATTTTGAAGGCACTTGAACATAACGATACTTGGGTGGGGGAGATCATACGGGTTGAAAACATTAAAGTGACAGGAGAAGAGTTTTTGAGGATATGAATTTGTCTCAAATATCACTGGATCAGTTGTAGACCACCTACCGAGAACGTTTCAAAAGTTTATTGGACAAACAAGAAGAGTGTGTTATATTATAGAAGACTAGTGCAGTTTCCCTTGTGTGACTTTTGACCTTTGTGTGACCTGTAACCTCAGCATTGTTATGTGCTCAGGTTAAGAGATCTTTTGGCCAAATTGGGTTGTTATGGCATTTCTAAGCATTTCTAGAGTGTAGGGTCACATCAAAAGCCTGATAACAACACTCAGACTGTCATTTCTCCACCCACATGCCAAATGTCAGTTCCATACATCAAGAACAACAAATGCATAGCAGGACAAACAGACAGACAGACAGACATTCTTTTTGGTCCCCCGCCAACTTTTGTTGGTGAAGGGGGACTATAGAAATGCTCTTCGTCTGTGTGTGTGTGTGTGTCCCACGCGATATCTTTGGATCTAAGCAATTGTGGGGGTCCATCTTTGCAACATAGATGTATCTCAAGTACACGTTGGCCTGGATATGAAATGGGTCATGTGTCATAGGTCAAAGGTCAAATATGGTCAAAAATAGGGCTAAATTGCTACAAACCTTGTAAACACGATATCTTTTTATCTGAGCAAGTATGGGTGCCCATCTTCGCACCATAGATGTCACTCAAGTAGGCGGTGGATGAGTTCGGAAATGGGTCATGTGGTTTGGGTCAAAGGTCAAATGTCAAAAATGGGTCAAATATGGTCAAAAATGGGTCAAATATGGTCAAAAATAGGGTTAAATTGCTACAAACCTTGTAAACACGATATCTTTTTATCTGAGCAAGTATGGGTGCCCATCTTTGCACCATAGATGTCAATCAAGTAGGAGGTGGATGAGTTCGGAGGTGGGTCATGTGGCTTGGGTCAAAGGTCAAATGCGGTCAAAAATGGGTTAAATTGCTTTAAACCTTGTCAATTGTGGTAGGATGATGAACTTGGTGGCTGAGGTCCATATTTGATGCCAAAAATTTTGAAGGTCATTTCAAGGTCATGTGGGGTCATCCAAGGTCAAATCACTAAACAAGTGGTAGGATGATGAACTTGGTGGGTGCATTCAACATTCAGTGCCCAAAATTTTGAAGGTCATTTCAAGGTCGTGTGGGGTCATCCAAGGTCAAATCCACTTAACATGGTTGTATGGCCATGAAACCTGGTGGGTATAGTCAGCATTTGAAGCATTTTTTCAAGGTCATTTCCAGATCATGTGGTGTCATCTGAGGTCAAATCACTGCAAATGGTTGTATGGTCATGAAACTTGGTGGGTGTGGTCAACATTCAGTGCTGGGAATTTTGAAGGTCATTTCAAGGTCATGTGGGGTCATCCATAGTTGTATGGTCATGGGTGTAGTCAGCATTTGATACCAACAATTTTCAAGGTCATTTCTAGGTCATCTGGGGTCATCCAATGTCAAAGAAGGTCATATCACTACAAATAGTTGTATGGTCATGAAACTTTGTGGGCGTGATCAACATTTAGTGCTGTAACTTGTGAAGGTCATTTTAAGGTCATTCAGGGTCATCCAAAGTCAAATCACTACAAATGGTTCTATGGTCCTGAAACCTGGGGAGTATTCACCTTTGGATACCAAAAAATTTCCAACATCATTTCAAGGTCATCAGGTCAAATCAGCATAAGGTCAAATCACAAATGGATACATGGCTATGAAACTTATAGGTGTGGTCAACATACAGAAATGAAAGTTGTGAATGTAATTTCGAGGTCAAGTGGGTCACCCAAGGTCAAATAACTACTAATGGTTGTACGGCCACGAAACTTGGTATCAATTATGTTGACTACAACCAACATTTTTCGAAGTCATCTTGGGACATCTAAGGTATTGCAACAGCTATGGCATGAGCCTCCGTGGTTCGAGAACCACTCATTTCTACCACAATCTTCCCTGTGATCCTAAAGGTATGTTACTTTCGCTCCTTTTACTACCGCGAGGGGCGGGGGACCTTTGTGGTTCGAGAACCGGCTTGTTTTTTTAGTAATATAGATGTTCAGAGTTGGAGGTCAAAGGTTGGCTTAAGTCATAAAATGCTTAAAATACTTACTGTCTATAAAATTAACTGGTCATTAACCAGCATTGCCCAGAATGGTCCCTTTTGCAGTGGATCATGTGGGTTTTCAGGGTTAAGAGGTCAAAAGGTCATCTAGGGGAAAAGCTATTTTGGCACAGAAATAACTAGGAATTCACCAAAGTTGCTTGGATTGATCCTTATGGAGTGCATCATATGGGGTGTTTGTGGAGGAGGAATCAACTGTTGTCTGGGGTAATTTGAGGTCATCATTGAAAAGTGCTCAAAATGCTGTTTTGTTCATAGAAATAACTAGGCATTTACCAGCATTGATCAGAATGACCATTAAAGAGTTGGTGTACTAGAGGTGAAATGTCATTTAGGGGTCATTTGATGTCAAAGTTAAAAACGTGCATAAAATGCATTGTCCACAGAAAATATGTATATTCACAGTAGTTGTTCAGAATGATCTCTGATTGGTGGGTGACATGAAATGTCACATAAGAGGTCAAAGTTCATCTAAAGTCAGTTATGCTGCTGCTGTACTCTTTTGGTTTTCTAGTTTCAGTGAGTGACAGGGGTTGTGCTATACATGGATTGACTTTTGGGATTTCTTGCATTACTTTTGCTCTTTGATCTGATTAAAAGCGAGATAGTTTTGAGGAAGTTATTTTTGTGGTTAATTTGCGGTTCTATATGATCTGGATCTGTTCTCCCGCCAATTAAAACTGAAACAAAGAGCAGTGTTCCATTTTTTACTGATACCACTAGTAAAAGGACTTCCACTTGTTGTGATTATTTGATTATAGTTTCATTTACCCTTTGAGAGAGAAAAAAAGAAAGTTTAAATAACTTACAATGGTTTATATTATACTACCATTATGTCTAATTTCTTCATTTCCTTTTATCAACTTCTGTACTTTAAGAGATAACGGGAAGAGGTGAAACCTGGACGTGACATGTGGGTCACTTCTTGATTTTGCATTCCAGATGTCTTAGCTATGCTGCCTGTTAAGTCTTTGTTTGTGCCAGTTTTCAGAAGGGAAACCACCTGTTGGTGTGATTATGAAGAAAGTGAATCAATTTTGAGATTTGTTTAAGAAATTCAAAGTTTGATTGCTTTGACAGGAAGTAACTGAACCCAATAGATAGGGCTGGAGTGTGGTAACCAGGAATGGTAAGGGCTACAAGGGTTAAAGGGAGGGGTAGGCTTAATCAGATAAAAACAGCTCCTTGTCTTTTGTCTGTTTATAAGTAGCCTGATTTGATAATTTATGTTTCATAGCTATTGGATGGTTTTGATGGTGATTCAATTCAGAATGCAAACCAGAAATGGATTTGGGCCCATGATGTGGGCCAGTCCATGCAGGGGTGTTCGCAGACCATTTTTATTGGGGGGATGTTGCCGACAAAACTGTCCATTTGCCGACACAATTTCAAAAATGTTTCCGGCTTACTGCGCATGCCGGGTAAATATGGTTATACTGAGCAAGTGCAGCGAGCCAGAAAATTTTTGAAATTATGTCGGCAAAATGGACAATTTTGCTATTTTTTTACCATCGGATAAAAAAACTGATGAGGGGATATTATAGAAAATTGTTAAGTTATGTTGCATATTAAAGGTGCTTGTTCTGATTTATGTCTATTGTGTTGTCTACTTGATATGAGAGCCTGACACTTGCACATATGCCCCATCAAGTACCGTGGGAAACAAACTTGCAGTATTTATGGTAGAAGCAATTGCAAAGCCCTATTCAATACTGTGCTAATATTGATGCTTAACCATTAAAATGGCAGTTTTTATTTATAACATGGGAATGAAATGGATTTGAAAGCTCAAATTTCAGGACGACAATGAGAAAAATACGACCATCTGGTTTCAAAATTCGTACAACTTACGGGTTAATCGGGGGGATGTCCCAAAAACGATCGGAACACGCACCTTTAATGTTTTAAAGTAACCTGATAATTTACTGGTTTGATTTTATAGCTATTGGATGGTTTTGAGGGTGATTCAATTCCCGGGTTCAATTCAGACGGCAAACCACAAATGGATTTGGGCCTTTTGATGTGGGCCAGTCCATGGTGTTCCCAGCCAGGCCCATATTTGACCATATATCTTCCTTGTCTGTGTTATTCACACATAGGCCTAAGCATTAAAAATGCCTATTTTGGGGGAGTTTCCGTAACCTGACCCATCTGACACACTTTTTTTCTGACACACTTATGAATTCTGAAACCCTTCACAGAATAAAGCACAGGTTTATTCCGTTAATGTTTCTAAATTCATAAGTGTGTCAGAAAAAGTGTTTCAGATGAGTCAGGTTACGGAAACTCACCTATTTTGGCCCTAAAATCAATCATCTTTTTGTTGATGAAAACAACGTACTGGTTTAGAGGAGTTTCTCGCATAAAACGGGGCAACCAAAATGCAAAATTCCCATTTGAGCACCCAAGTTGGCCAAGAACAAGGTAAATGTTATTTTTATGTTTATTTCAGAAAGAGTCATCATAATAAAAATAAGTAATCCATTTACGCTACGCCATCCTCGGTCAATATGTCATACTGCATGAATTAGGAGTCATATTTGGTCATTTGGTAGCTCATCGTAATGGGTGGTGCTATTACTATAGAGGTCTTTCACCTCATTCATGCATAACCTATAACAAAAGGTGTTAGTTCCCGTAGTATTCCTCATTCCGATCAATTTAATACCCGACCTCAAAGTACTTGTGCTATTCAAAGTGTGAGCCCATACTTCTATCCATATCCAACATGCATATCGTTCTTTAGAGTTTTAGAAAATCTCCAGAAAATTTGGAATGGACCTTTACGTTCCCGGCAAGAGGGCCGCTAATCCGAAAGGTGAAATCTTTATAGATGGGCATTTTTGCAGTGTCCACCCCCTTGCTGTAGTCTCATACAGTTAACATGCAATTACAAATGTTACAACCTTTTTGCCTATGTTACTTTTTCTTCAATCAATGTGCTGTGGAAATAAATTTGATTTCTATCATTGCAGTAACAAGGAATTAGTATCTTAGATTGAAAGTGGACATCAGGCTATCTTTGTAGTTGTGGTCTGATAAATCACTGATGTGGTATTATGAACCAATGACGACAACTAAATTTGGGATTTCTTGGCCATAATACCTTTGTACTCTGTTAAATATTTTGGGAAATCTTGTTTCCGATTATTTCTAGCTGGAACTGGAATTGCCTGTTGTGCTTGTACAATGTCAGTCCCTTCGCTGCAGCCTGCTTCTTGTCATTCTTGCATGGTTAAACTTTGATTTGAAAAGTAAAGTTTCTATAGGGAAAATTACGATAGCAGGCACCCCGCTGAAATATACAGAGCACTTTTTGCTGTTCACATTAGCATTGGTGGTTAGCAGCGGTTGTTGGTCAATACTACCCTCTGATACTACCCATAGGTCTACATGATACATTTACTACCTAGTGTCAAAGATTTTTAATAGAAAATTGATCCTATTCCCACTGGCGATATTTGAGGACCAGAAGGTCCCTTGTTGTTCCCCAAATTTGTTTAACTTTAATTTTACGTCTGAGCCTTCAGGGGGCAGTATGCCCTCTTGTCTTTATGTCGTAAACTTGTCCTTAACGTTTGTAGTCATGTTGCCTGCGCCCACTGTTTGAAACGTTGGTAATAATCATGGGCTCCCATGTCATGAACAAACTCTGTTTTCCGGCTGGCCTAACTTCACATTACATTAGCGCAAACATGCGAACATTAAAGAAAATCACACGCTAAAACCCCCAGTTGCCTCCAAGTAACACCCATCCTTATATCATAATTCGGGCGAACATAGAAACTCGATGTGTCGCGCGATAACGTAGTAATTTCCCCCCCCAAAATGTAATTTTCCGCACCGGGCGTAGCCTGCATCGCGTGGGCCGTGTTCCAGGCGATATTTACTTATCTGGCATATCTGGCGGACAGCTGAGCCCTAATTTTTCCTAAAGTATGAGTTATATGGAGTGTATAGGGTGTGCTATCGAAGGATTGTGATGAGTAGAAAAACAAGTAGCACTTATAGAAAAGAGCTGAATAATTTGAGGAGGAAAGTGTGAGAAAAGAAGGAAAACAAGGTTACAAGATGAAGAAAAGAGTAAAAGCTTGAAAAAAGAAGGAAAAGAAAGAATCATTAAATTGATTGAAAGAAAGCCATCAGGAATGTGACAAATGTCACCCAATGAAGGAGTGTCCTCAATGTTATACTTATATGAAAAATTAACTAATTTTCGAGGCTTTAAAGATCATGAAAGTTCGGGATAATGAATATTGGGAGTGGCTCTTGAAATGGTTCTTCAGGCAACACAGTTGCCTGAAGAACCATTTCAAGAGCCACTGACTCAAAGAAAGATGTATCACATGGCAGCTATTACACTTACAACCTTCTTGCACTCACAGATATGAACGCACACCCCTTTGTTCTAGACTGGCTAAGTGTTCCATAGGGAGAGTATAGATTTCAAGTGGGATGGCCCATTGGATAACTTTATTTTGTAATCCACACCCTCATTGAAATATTTAGGTAAAGTCTCCCACTGGGTTGAGTAAGAGGAGGTATAGTGTTCTAATTCCCACAATGCATTGCAATTTAAGCACTTTTTATCACTAATAGACTCATGTGACAACCAGTGCAAAATTGTTTTTGGAAGAAATGCTTTGTGGGAAGACATTCTACATCCTCTTTGGTTGAGTGTGGATTAAAAAAACTTGTGGATTCCATGTGTCAGTGTATGTTCTAGTAAATTGGATATTAGTTACCCACCTAAGTTCAAAAACCACCCCCTTTCTCCTGATGAAAGTTCTTCTATCTTATCTACCTTGACAGGAAATTTTATCATGGATGATAATTTTTTAAGGACTCTGTTTTGGTCAAAATAGAGTTGACTGCTTCTTCATCAGAGCCTTGTGTCTTGCTTGAAACCCTCAGTCCCCCTACAATTGTGTGCTGTTCTAAAAGGTTTTTACCCATCTTCCACATTCAAAATGGTGTCCGTGTGAAAATGGTATCCGTGTGAAAATTACTGTTGCTCATTCCTGAAATGTTGTAGTCCCCTCAAGAAAGTACAAAATACCAGTGGTTTGCAGCATATATCTGGGATGAATATCTTTGTCCCATCATGTGATATCATATCAGGCATTTGGCTTCAATTGACAATCACTGCAGTTAAAACCAATCTGCAATCATGCAACAAACAGAGTTCCAAATTTCCAACAGAAATCATTTACAGTTTTTTCTAACACACCCTATACCGGCTGAAATTAGCTCATTCTTTCAAGGTAAGCTGACATTAGGCCAAATGTGTGTGTTTACCTGTTTAATTGCCGCACAGCTGAGGTGAAGCCTGGAACACCACAGGACACTGCAGGTCGCGGCAGCCGCATGACAATTGCCTATGTCTCAGGACTGGCTGCAACATCAAACAAAATGATTAGTCCCAATGTCTTTTGGTAATGCTCAAAATTAGATCTGCATGATGTTTGAAAGAAAACTTGAGTAACTTACTAATTCAGCAAGGTTACAGTAAATTGTTGGTGTCTCCTTAGGTTTCACAATGCAGACACTTGCCCTTGGGGAGGAAAAGTATTACTAAAAAGTAACATGGCTCCCATGTATGTTTGTAACCTGAGGATATTTAACAAGGGGAACCATTTGGCATTTTTTTAGATTTCTGTTTAAATTGGTTATTAAGAGAGATCTGTTAATGTTGTAATTAGGTCTTGGTTGCAATAATAAAGTCAAATGTTAAATGGCTATCACTCAATCATAATTTTAACTTATTTGTAAAAATTAAAAAAAGCAAAAAATTATATATTCTTTTTCTTTGAAATTATTTTTGGGTAAATTCTCTGTGTTAAATGTTTAAATAAAAAGTATAAAAAGAGTAAATTCATTTAACCAGGTGTACATATTACGGAGATGGTGAGTTGTTTGATTGCAGTGAATCTAACGGTGGCAGTGGTGGGAAATCAGGTGGAAAGGAGCAGATTTGTTTTGAACATAAATTGACTTGATGTTCTCATAATATCTTTATCTTTCTTATATTTCTGCAAAGTTATCATTACCAGTGCAGTTTCTAAAGTTGTTCCACAATACTAAGTCTTATTTTTTGAGTGGACCATACTTGTCCTTTTAATCCTTTTTGTGCCATTTTTAACATAGCACCCATTTAAATTAAAGTTAAAAAACTCTGTGAACAGCTGTGGTTTGAACCTGGGATCTTTCAATCTCTAAATGGGCTGCTGGGCAATCTCAACCAGTAAATAAACTTAGCATAATGGATGCCAACTAAAAAAAAAAATACATCATACAATCTGGAGTTAACACCCTGATCTTTTCAAAACTCAATTTGATATGTAGGCCTACGCATTACAGGTATAGCTTTCTGAACATAGGACCAATGGCTTAACATCCCCTCCAAAAGACAAGGGTTTTTCATGATTTGTTTGCCCAATTTGAAATGAACCATTGGGGAAGATGGAATCCTGATTTTAACAATAGCTCCCATGCATACAAATTAAATTGAGAATTGAGCACCCAAATCAATTTGCAATTAATTGTAGACCTTTCAATACATTGAGAAAAAAAATCAGAAAGAGGAAAATCACTGGGTCAGTCTTGCTGTCTGTATTTTCTGTAAAGATTTAAAATTAGCATCCTTTTACTTGTCAGCTGCCTTTCTTTAAAAGCATTAGTTTTGAGCATGTTGTCATAAAGATGGGGTAAAACAAGACACTAGCAAGAGACATACGTATCAAATGTTATCGCAGCTGGCCGTTCTGGTTTCGTCACAGTCGTCCTCTTTAAGCACGGGGGCTAATGTGTCTGCTAATTCGCAAACCTCGCAAGTAATCGTGTCGCCCAGTTTCACGTCCACCCAGGCCTAATGTCAAACATGGTGGCTCCTATGCTTTAATCGACATTCCTGTTAAATTGGCTCTAAATGAATGTTCTGGCTGAACTAATTCTGCAGCCTCACCAACCCTGTGTTATGTTTCAGGGTAAAGTTTTCTGGCATAAATATCTGTGATATCATTAGCGACATCTTGCTGTCTAAGTCCCGATTGTGTTTCAACGTAAGAGCTACTGCATGTATAACTCTAGATGAATTTTGATGATAACTTGCTGCTACTGTAAAAGTGTTAATTTTCAGGCAGTTATTTTTAAGGCATTATTAGTTGATTTTAATGATTTATTCCTTATAAAATTGGCTAACTTTATGCACAAGAATGAGAATGTATTGATTATTTTTGACCTCTTTAATCTTGTGTGTGTTCGTGCATGTGTGTTTCCTACACAAAAAGTGGAAAAAATGTATCATGAAATATTTCCTCTCCAGTAGTATACCATCACAGTGGGGTTGGTCGAGTCTGAGGCTTGATGGCTACATTTTCAAGGATCAATCTTGAGGGCCGACCAGGGTGTGCGACTGTTTTCCGTTTCGCAGTAGGTGGGGAACAAGTCCTAGATACATCTTTATTGAAGTATTTAATTACCAAGTTGCTTGCAGGTATAATCAGTTACATTCAACAACTATGTTAGCGCCAAGTATAGCCTCAGGCATAAATGATGAATGTCCAAGTTATAGGCTTATACGGTGAGACTAATTTGCTTGAAGTAGGAATAAAAATAATGATAGATGGAGGGAGGTATGTTCAGAACATGGTATGGTCCATTGGTCTGAATTAGGTTTTTTTTATGTGGGCTAAGCCATGTTTTGAACATCACAAAATTCAATGCAGTGGTAATTGTGTAGCCCTAGATAGCAAATTGGTAAAAGATTATCTTTATGGGGTATGTTGATATGTGAGCAGTTGTGGTGGAAGCTGCAAATTTAAAGGGAGTAGGCTAATACATTAACCCACAGAACACTACCACCTATTCTGATTGGCTCATCACAGGACATAACATGAGGAAGCCCTCTTAGTAACCAATCAAAACAGCACTTCTATATCCATGTAAACCATACCACCACCATTTTTACAGTATCTCTGATCAGTGATGGATTTAAGAGTCAGCAGTGTCAGCAGCTGCTGACAGGGCCCCCCTAAAATATTGCTCTCAGGGCCCCTACGGACAACCCATAATCGCGCTAAAGCGTGACATTACGTCGGCTTCCCCGACGCCTAAGCCCCACCTTAACCTGCTGATAGGCCCACTTTCCTTAAATCCGCACTTGTCTCTGACTTGCTCATTACATGAGATTATCTTCCAAGTAACCAATCAAAATGTGATTAGATTCTGATAGATAGGCAGGTAGTAGTGTCCAGGGGAGTTATTAGGTATACTCTTGGGATCAAAGAGGAAAGATTTGACTTGCATACAGGAAACTGCGTTACGCATATCGGGGAAGTAACTGATTTCTGAGCAGTAATTGTTCAACTTATACCTGTACATACTCTGGGGGATGTAAAGTGCAAAGGTTGCACTTTGATTGAAAATGAATAAAATGTCAGCACAATTTATTTCCTAAATATCAGTGACCAGTTAGATATACATCATAGCATTGGACTCGAGCAATAATTAGCACTGTGATAATCCAGTTAAGTCGCTCGGTATGCAGGGATAAAGCCATACAAATTACTTTCAATGTATTGGTTAATAACAATGGACTCTGTCACTTCCAGAAAAAAGGATTGCAGGTGTCATCACCAGATAAGATTGAGTATTTGTTTTCATGGACGCAAGCACAAGATTACGGTCTCTTTCACAAATAAATAATCTTAGGCTTCTAGTGCGTTCAATTAACTTGCCCATAAATATTGCATCATTTTTCCGAAAAGGAAACAAAGATTGAACAAAAGTCATGAAAGAAAGTTGTTTGGCAGCCACTGATCCAACCTAACATCTTGGGCAGAAACCAACTTAACTTACACAACCGTGCCGCGTAACCCCATTTCTTTTCCATTTACCGTGTGTTAGCATAGGTCGCTAGACACCCTTCTTTTGTATTTTTATAAAATACCCACTGGTGGTAAATTGAATAAGAAATGGAAGGTCCCGCAAAATTATGGATCTTGGTTCTGCACCCAAAAAATGTTAGGTCAAATGCGTACCAAGCAACATATCCACCGTTGAGTTTTGTCACGTTAGTTCTTTTTCAATAAATGATGAAATATACATCAAAAATTTGACTCCCAGTAGACCTCAAGTTTATTTTATCGCGAACGAGGGCCAGCAGCTCATCCAAACTGGGGGTAGACGTCCTTTCATTATAGACGCACAAGATACAAAATGAGGTATTGCCGTTGATTCCGTCCTGTGCTACGTTTTTTTTTTTTTCACAACCTCATACAGTGCCATGACGGGAATCAAAGGCACAAATACCTCATTTGAGGTACGTGAGAATTCATGTGAAAAAGTATACACACTAAAACTGGGGGGGATAATAGTCTATAACGTCTGGCATCTATTCAACTGCATGGACAGTAACAAGCTATGCAGTCCAACTACAAAGGGGAATCGTGAAGAGCTGTGGCCACTGAATACCAGGAGGGGATTAATTGTCAATAATGCATTATTTGCGTGATCAATGTATCGTAGGTATGTCCCTGATCATGTATTCAGAAAAGAAATTGAGATGGCATTTTATAATTTTAGAAATGTGGCTGCAACCTTTACAATTTCCATAAGCAATAAATGGTAATTATAAAATATTATTATTTATAGTGGGGAAAATGGTTTTTTATTATGCGAAGGCTTATGTACCAAAAGAACAATATTTCCTTTGATCCCATGGCCAATTAGTGGAGAATGTAGAGATGGAACCACCTTAGTTAATGGAATGTGTCCCCCAGTTCTATGCCTACTGTATGTGAGCAGGGGGAAGTGGAACATTAAAATCTGCCCTTTTGGGGAAGAAGAAAACCAAGTGGGGCTCTTGATAGGGCCACAGCTTTAATCCCAGGTTTTTTAAGTCCTTTGTCACAAAGTTTTATGACAGGTCAAGTCTTTATAAGTCTGAAATATTTTCTTCCACTGCCAATGTATGAGCAGGGAAGTGGAACCACTGCCACAAAATCATGCTCCTTTGGGGAGAAAGAAAGAAAAAAGGGATGGGGCTCTTTGATAGGGCCACAACTTTAATCCCAGGTTTTTTAAGTCCTTTGTCACAAAGTTTTATGACAGGTCAAGTCTTTATAAGTCTGAAATATTTTCTCTATATAATTTATTACTATTGTCCAATTTTGGCTTGGACCATCCATCAACTTCATGATGTCTACATGAGTATATCATGGTGTGATGATACATCATGGTTGCCATAATGTAACTTGTGCTGACATTATATCTTGAACCCCCATAGTGGAAGTCTTTACCCTCCCCCATGAGATTATGAAAATAAAGATTTGGAAAAATAAAGAAGATGGAGAAATAGAAAGTTTTCACTCACCTATTTCAACTCTTACCCCTATCATGTTCAACAGACTGAAATGGCTTACTGGGGAAGGAAAGCCCTCACATATGAAATGGATATGGGTTTTAACTTCCAACTTGTTCTTCCAATCCATTGGGGGCACTCAGTGACACAGAATGGTCTGTAGGGGTCTTTGGTTTAGAGAAAGCCAAATTGCCCTTTAATAGGGGTCATTGGGTGACTGATTTGCTAAATTTTCCACACAAAAAATGGGTCAGGATGAACAAATTTTCTAAAATGTAGAGGCCTTTGGGTGATATCATGCAAAATTTTCCAAAAAATATTGGGGTGGGTGACAATGATGCTGAAATGGGGGCACGTGACGCGGTATATATATACATAGCAAATACGCTGACTGAAGTTGCTATAATAAAAAAAATATTCGGAACACATGATTACCTCTGCAATTATCCAGAATCTGGGAGTAGTAGCGAGTGACTTGTGGTTGCGTTGCCACCCTATGCTTCAAGTACCTGAAAAAAATGTAGGCATTGCTAATTTATTCACATTCTCAGCGTTAAAATTGCCACTTTCAACTTGGTGGTGACAATAATATCTATGCTAACACAAAGTGTGTATTGAAGGCTAATGTGTCAAAGTGTGACTTCTTCCCCTCCTGAGTTTTGTTTTGTCTGAGATGTAATGATGGACTACCTGTACTAATACTACTATACTACCCTCGCCCCCAATTACTTAACGAACAATTGCCGCTTTATACTGATGACACTCGTTAGAACACAATTCAATTCATGTCCTACGATTTTGTTTTCCATTTGAAGTGTTGGGAGCAAATTTGTATTCCTTGGAGAACCGATTTTTAACACTGTCGTTTATCACCCAGTGGCAAATTTTGATGATAAGAACATTGCTGTTGACTTTGGACCTAAAAGGTGGTTGATCTTTGTGAAAAGAATGCTGTATTCTCAAGATGAGGGCAAAGTTTTTGTCAAGATTAACAGATTGTGTATTTTATAAGTTATAAGCTGGATGGGAGGCAATGGGAAGGGTCCTCAGTTAAGCAAAAGTGGCTTGTCCTTGAATGCTCCAATGTGTTAAAGGCACTATCAGTGATTTGCTAAATCAGAAAATCGGAAAAATCAAAAATCAGATATTTGCATGTCTGTAACAAGTATAGGTACCCTAACATACCCTAGAAATGATGCAACCAAAGTTAGCCTAGTAGGGACAAAATCAGATATTTTAGTCATTACTGTCCTTACGGACACTTACTACAAC
>JAMKCH010001407.1:0-44611 GCA_023653785.1 Ophioderma brevispina
TGACTCCAAAGGTGAAACATATACGCAATGATCTGTTTGATGACAAAAAATCAAATAATATCCATGTTAATATCATTTTCATTTCAAACTGTTCTCATATACACTCCGAAGTCGTTTATTTTTACGAGTTTTAGATACGTCATTTGACACTAATTGCTAGTATACTCTTCCTATGGTTTTCGTTACTTGAAAGTAGTAAGCCTACATGAATCTTGTATTTATTTTCAGTGACAGTTGGAACTACTGAAAATTTAATAACTATAAATGTAAAAGATACCATATGATTAAAGCGTTGTTTTTAGTTTAATTGTACTGAAAACAGTATTCATTATAAACACGTGCTGTATGTGTCGATCATTAGAATTCAAGTGATTTTCGTCCGATCGCCTCGTAAATTTAACACAAATATAAATGACTTGATAGTAAGATAAAGCTTTTCTTCTTGATAAACTAGTGATCTTTGATTCCTTTTACTCTACAAAAAGTATCAAAATATACACCTTCAAGCCATAAACAGATAGGCCTAAATCACAACTTCTTCCACTTAACGTTTATGAAAGTTATTATGTCCAATAATTCACAAAACCCATGGTTTCAAACGCTAGACATACGCTTTGGATGTCCTTAGTGTACTCACACATGTGGGCCGATGCTACAATTTGGAAATACAGCAAAATACTGTAAATTTTATGTCCAATTTACCAGGCGTATAAAACGACTACAACTGGAGCTTTTATTCGATTTTTTTTCCAGAATCAACATTTTCGTACATTCAGTATTATGAATTTTCAATTATACTATTAAGTACTAAAGTTTACCAGAAAAATGCTATAAATTTTACAAGAAAATTCTGGCAGCAATTCTTCCAACAAACCCCCGTAAAATCCATCTTTTACAGGTTTCCATTCAAATTAACTGTATATTTATAGCTTGATGTATTATATTTTACATTGAGTATTAAATATTTGATTAAATCAATTCTAATACAAAAAAAAATGTAGAACCTCATCATTCCTCTTTTCTATCTTCACTGGCACATTATTTTGCCTGTAAGAGACAATGTCACCTTAGAAAACCGTACAAAAGCATAGTCATTTCTAGCGCCCTCCGCAGGCAAAAGTATGTTCAACATGTTGAATACCGCCGCCTGAGGCGATCGATCGACTCTTTTTGAGTACGCCAAACAGCTCAATGTGCATTCGTCTCCTTTGACATAGAAACGTTTTTTAGTTTTTGCAAACAGACCAATCACTTTGTAATTAAATTTGACAAGGAAAACAAAGGATACTTGAATGGAAAGCGTGCTCAAAATGAAGAACGTTTCCATATCCACAATGTCCACATAAAATCATTTTCCTAAAATGTTTCAAATTTTAGATATGCAAGTTCATAATTCTCGAAAACTTCAATCGCCGATATCTCGAAATGTGACTTTTGGTCGATTGGCCTGTTTGGAAGATTCGTGACGATATATAACATTGTCAATTCGATATTCGATAAAAAAAAAATGAATCTTGAATCTTGATAAAATATAAATGATTATCTTTTGTTTGAACTTTTTAACTTTTGAATTTTTATGATTTTGACTATTTTGGCTTAACCCGTTTAATCAATGGCGGAATTTTACCCTTTATGACCACCCACATATTCAAATAAGCATAGTGAAACCCACCCGCACCTTTTTCTTAGACGAAGGCTGCTTTTTGCACTATTAATTGGCCAATCATGAAATAAACACTTTATTACATTTAATGATTACCCGACGAATATGAAAGACAAGATTCTTAAAATCAATTATAAAAGACTAAATTGCTTTTTGTATTCAGTAGTCATCGCCACGCGGGACGAATTTGTCAACGGATTGACGAATATCAACGACACACAGTTGAAATATAATGACACAAAAATGAACACCAGTTACTGAAAAGTTAAATCGGTTTTGCGTTTCTCGCGATTCACATTTTTGGGACGAAATCCAATTGTCTGTTTTATTAAAATCAATTACACAAGTGCGAAAATAACTGCGAAAACCTATATTAAACTGTCTATAATAACACACTAACCCTAATTAATAACACTAACCCTAATTTTCATAACCCTCTGCCATAAAACTGATGATTGTAACATTTGATGTAGACTTGAAAATCAATTACAATTTGCATGGAAATTCAAGGGATAAAATTACGGTGAAAATTCTAAACGCGTTATTCTTACAATTTTTCTGACTTCAATAGTGTCTTTACCAATAAAGACCTCATAGGAAAGTACTGGTGCAAAGAATGGTTAGGACAAAGATCAAGTCACACAAATGATTTAAACTAAGAGGTAAGAATTTCTGCTATAAATTAAAATCCAAAATTTCCCTGCAAGACGTAATTTTCCCCTTTCTACATCAAATCCTTTTTGAGGTTTCTAATAGATAAAAGGGTATATAACCCTGGGTCCTGACATTGTAGAACTACGGAAAGCCCCCTGTTTAACTGTTTCTCAACGAACGACCGCCACACTTACTTCTAGATGAAGAATACCCATTTTAAAGGTCGGGTAGGCACTAGTATATCAACGTGAGTTATATAAGTGCTTCCTCCTCCAGGCTTCAGTCTCAATATTAAGTTATTCTCCTAAAAAATGGTTTCGAGTCAGTACTCCGTGCTGCTATGATCATATGTTTTCGACTTCGGCTATATCCCTGTTCTCGGATTTGGAGATATTTCCTATGCTATCCCAGAATTTGAAACAAAAGCATTCATTTATCATGAAACACTGAATCAAACTTATCAACTTACTTGTTCTCCACGTGGGCCGTGGCGTCCTTTTTTGCCTATCTTCCCATTGTTGCCCTGTGTAAATAAACAATCAACCTTAAATATAAAAGCTATTTTTGTTAACAGCGAAGTGTGAAAGTTTTTGAAATTAACAAATATCCCCATACTTACTGGAACACCTTGCCTTCCCATTCGTCCCGGTGAACCTTGGTCGCCCTGGAAAAAAAAGTAGTGAAGAAGATTTGTAAAACGTTAACCCAATACAGTAACTAGAATAAGCACTGGGCATTTTACCATTTATGAACATGGTCATACAGTCTGGCTGAAAAAAGACACATTCGGAAAAATGTGTTGCCTTCTGCTTGCAGATCGCAACACATTAGGGAGAGAGCGGAGAGTGTGGTGGTGTGCGTGCCGGGTGTGCGTGCGCGGAGAGGTGAATATGTGTGTGTCACAAGTACAATGTTTTTGGAATTTAACGTGTGTGCTTTCTGAATAAAGTGATGCAGATTATTCTGCAACAAAAATATAATTCCTTGAATTGGGCGCTCAACCGGTAGGAGGCTAGGACCTAGGAAACACATAAATACATACTTTATTTTTCGGTTAAATGCACTATGAAGGCGTGCCTTGATTTCAAATCACCAAATGTGTTAAATTACTACGTGAACATTATGAACACTTAACCTACTGGTTTTGTAACCACAATGGTCGCGAAAGGTGGTGCAGGTAAACGAATTATC
Organism: Ophioderma brevispina; assembly: GCA_023653785.1. Taxonomy (NCBI): domain Eukaryota; kingdom Metazoa; phylum Echinodermata; class Ophiuroidea; order Amphilepidida; family Ophiodermatidae; genus Ophioderma; species Ophioderma brevispina. Next base: position 3,509 of record JAMKCH010001407.1, read on the forward strand.
ACTCTGATGTGTATTTTCTTGAATTTTAACACTGTGACCTAAGTACACACTATAGACTGAATAAACCGACTCTGTAGTATGTTTATTACAAGATCATTCTTTTAAACATAAGGATATGGACTTATCGTTTCAGGTGAGGTCTAACACGTGCAAAAGCTAAACAACCATGCAAAAAGGAATAACTTTTGAAAAATCCTGAGGGCGCACTTTTCTCAAAATGTGTCTGTGCCTCTTTGATCATTATCCCATTGCAACCCATAAAGAAAAGTGGCACAAATATATTGCAGTCAATCGAATACTAGTATAAAAATGGATGGATAGGAGCAAATCCGGTGAAAAAAAAACCCATGCGAAAACCTTGCCGTTACTCCTTGAATTGATATTGGTGTAAACTAATTTAAAGGAGAAAATATTTGAAATTTAATGATAAAAAACAAATTGTGATTTTGCGGTGCCATCTTAAGACAGGCTGTCTCTCGCTGTGTGGATTTGCTTCCTATAGTCGATTCGCGTTGATACTTTCGTCCCCCTGGAGTTTTGGACCCATAGACCGTATTCAATATGACGTCAGCCACCAGCCATGTTGGTGGACAAGATGCATACATTCCAGACTACAATACATTAAGGGATCATTGACAGGTGAATGTATTGTAGTACTGGAATGGGTCTATCTTGTCCACCAACATGGCTGCTATTGAATACGGTCTATTCAATTAAGTCGGAGAGGGATCAACCTAGCTCTACCGGGAAAATGATAGAATTCAAATGCACGTGCCACACCGGATTATCTTGAGGACACTTCGGTCATTTAACTCACTCACCTGCCACTAAATACAATCCATTCATGCATGGAAACGCACTATAGTATATTTCAGTCCTTAACATTTTGCGCCACAATAAGTGACAACATGATTAACAGACGTCCCTGCGCCTCATTAATTTTTCACCTCCGCAAGAATGGTCCGGGGTCACATATCAGAATGAATCGCGTATAACACATGACATAACTTTAAACTTAGAGTACTCTATCATCATAACTTGACCAACCACAAAGACTTATTGTGATATTAGGTGTATAATTAATCTATTGTTGGGACTAGCGGTTATTTTAAAAAATATAATCATCGCGATCGAGATATTTGGAACAAAATTAGACATTTCATGGACCTAAATTAAGCATCTCCTTTACATATATAAAATGCCTTGTTAAAATTAAGTAATACATTTAAATTTGAAATTGCACTAATTGTCTATATTACTGGGTACTTCTTGGTATGCATTTCTTACGGTTGCAGTGCATTTAATGGATGAGAACGTTTTGTGTTATATTTTCCTAAATATCAATATACGGCCTATTTTAGAATGTCAATGACGCAAGGAATTCCATAAACAATGGTGGAATTTTCGTAACAGAAATTCAGCAAAAGTGGCTTAATTTTGCCAATTTTTGTTCGCATTAATTGTTTTACTTTCAAGATAGAAATCTGTAATTATCAGTTTCAAAGGTGACGGAGACAACCGATATTCGACCAATGTTTTTGGAATCTTACGTCATAATACTCTCTAAACATAAATTCCCCACAGAAAGTTTGGAATATTTGTTTAACTATATATTTCTGAATGTTTTTTAGACAAATGTGCGTAATATTTAGTACCACTACAAAGCCTGTTCTTTAAGGCTTAAAATGACACCTCATTTGGAACCATACCTGGTTTTGGAGCGAAGTTACTGCCCTTAGAAGGTGACAGGGTCAGGAAGAAAATGTGCCAAATCTGGGCTCTCACTCAGTCCACTTAGCTATTGATCTCACCTTGGTTACCATTATTGATTGCAGAGTGTAGGGGTTCATTCAATGCCTTTTGAATTGTATTGAATGAAAACATGATTTGAACAGGTGTCTGATCAAGGATGAATGCACAATGATTCTTGGGTCATGACTCTTCTTCAAGTGGTCATTTGATGTTGGTATCTCACCTGAGCATCATCATGGCTAGGTTACCTGATGTGGCTAAAGCTAGGGCAATTGGACAGCTTGAAGCTGGTAAATCTCAGACAGAGGTTGCACAAAACTTTGGCGTTTCTCAGGGTATGATTTCGAAATTGAATGCCAAATTTCGGGACACAGGGGAAGTGAAAGACAGGCCAAGAAGCGGGCGTCCAAAGAAGACCACTCCACAAGAGGATAGGTTCATAACCCTGTGTGCTCTGCGGAACAGAAGAATCACAGCACCTGAGTTGCAGAGACTATATCGTCAACTCTATGGCAGAGATCTTTCTCAACAAGCAATAAGAGACAGACTTCACGCAGCTCAATTGAAGGCAAGAAGACCTGCCCGGAAGCACTCAAAGACTTACTTACAAGACAGCTCGTTTGCGCTGGTGTAGACAACATCGCCAGTGGAACTTGAACAAGTGGAGAAACATCGTGTTCGGCGATGAAGCAAGATTCTGTTTGAAAAGTTTGACGGCAGAGTCAGAGTCTTGAAGCGACGAGGAGAACGATTTTCCTCGATTGCTGCATTGACACAGAGTGTCAGCCATACCAGAGAAGTTCATGGTTTTGGGACGGGATTCCATGGAGTGGAAAGACGAGATGGTTTCTTGGTTTGAAGGAACATTAAATGCTGCTCGGTATCGTGATGAGATCTTGGAGCCCAGGTTGAACTACCATATCTGCACAGAACCTTGGACGAAGCTGTATGCAAGATTGCTAATGATGTCCGCACAGAGCAAGGATAATTGATGACTTTTGTCAAAATCATGGCGTAGAGCGAATGCAGTGGCCAGCGGTAGCCCTGATCTGAATCCCATCGAAAAGTTATGGATCAGTTAGGTCGTCTCGGTCCGCAAAGGGGGACCAGTTGCAACAACTTTGGCACAGCTATGCGTCGAGTACTGATACATGAATGGAAAACGCAAACCCCCAGGACACTGAGGAGACTTGTGAGCAGCATGAGAAGGAGATGCCGGCTGTCGTAGGAGCATACGGAGGATCAACTCACTATTATGGTAAGTTTAATTACTCATGCTTGTTTATCCGTGGCCTGCCTTTATGTTCATGTCATGAGTGTGATTGCAAGAATCACAGCTACTAGCGAGTTCAGTCCAAAATGTGGCACATTTTATTTTTGACCCTCTACCTTCTAGGAGGCAGGAACTTCGTTCAAAACCAGGTCTTATTGCAACTGAGGTGTCATTTAAGCCTAAAAGAACAAGCTTTGTTGTTATACTAAATATTAGCACATTATTCTCAATAAATTAAGAAATTATGGTTTAAAAAATATTCCAAAATTTCTGTGGTGACTTAATATTTTATTTGGCCTGGATGATATTTAGGAAGATATAAAGGACACAAACATTTTCCCGTCAATTCTGATATACACTTCCCATAAGATACCCATCATGACTTTGATAAGGATTATAATAGTAACACCAACCATGGAACCTTTGATACCGGGAAACGCCATCATCTGGTCGAAATCAACAGTCGCACCTGTAAAATAAAAAGGATATTCTAAAATAGGGATTTTTGTGATATTTATATCAATATTTCTGTGTGCTCTGGAAAGTGGGTGGACCCGATCGACACCCCCCCCCCCCCCTTTATTTTTTTTCAAATGAGATTTCGTTTTCAGAAGAAAGGTTTGTTAAGTTATTTTATACCCCAGTTGTGAAATTGTGGCACAGGAATGTTTTGCGTCAATGTGTATGGTATGATGCAAAAAACGTCTTACATGTAGTATTCTACGTTTATTATCAGACCATGCCAATCAATGGGTTGGGACAATTAGCGACCCTGGGTCACTCGTGACCCACCCTGAATTAATCAGACTTTACGGAATACACTGCAGAATATGCAGTTTATTTCCGTACAAGTCTGATAATTCCGGGTGGGTCACTAGTTGACCAGGGTCGCTAATTGTCACAACCAATCATGGGTCATTTTAGCACATTGCCGCTTCTTCTATCCAAAAGTGTAGAACGATTCCAACTCAATTTATAATCAGACGCTTTGGTGATTATGCTTTGAAAAAATCGAACGTGATCGGGTTTCAGCGCCACTTGAATCAAATTTAAGACACTATTGCTCAAAATAAATCAGTTAGTAAAATAATTGATTGTATGTGATTGTACATCGGTGTATGGTCGTATTTGTAAGTCACCCATTGTCAGCAGCAGCAGGTTGTGCTCTGGAAGTGTTTGCATTGTCTGGATTGTGTCGCACAAGCATAAGCCGTTAAGTTGCCTAAAGGGCTACGGGGACCATCAATTCCTTAAGTTAATAGTGTTTGAAGTCATTACTTACAATTGGGCCCTGATGTCCTGGTTCGCCACGTTCGCCTTTATCTCCTGGCTCCCCCTAGTAACATTGTTTAAAGGAGAAAATGTGTAAATATTGCGTGAGCAATTTCAGTCGGCAGGTCACCCAAGTACTAAATAAAATAGGCAAACTGATCATGCTGATAGAGTAATACGTACAGAGACGTTTTTGTAGCACACAATTCAATTAAAGATTTGGAATGCTTTAAAGGAAATATGTCAAGATTTTTGTCAAGCTCAGTTTGACTTACATTCATAAAATATATGTACATACATCACGAATTCCCGAAAAAATAATACAATTTGATGTAAAATTAACAAAATAGAGGCATTTTAATTTTTGCTTTTTTGACATACGAAGGAAACGGGCGGATTTTTTCGCCACGGCTTCATTGATCAAAAGCGCCCAATTTTGCTCTCCTCGTGACGTCAAAGTGATGACCAAAACATCGTGTTGACTCGAATTGTTATTGCTGACACTGTAATATTGATGGATTAATGAAAGTAATAATAAAATTTGAAAATAAGTTACAGAATGACATATTTTGTTTCATTTCGTTGTGTTTTAATTATTATTGATATAAAAACACATCGATCGCAGTTATAGGAAAGTGGCAACACTGCGATATGATGGTCACAACGACTTAAATTATGGATGGTCATCACTTTGACGTCACCATTTGCCTGCGACGTGGATTTGTCGGAATCGTTTTCGAGTAAGCTATTGGGCTGAAAATTAAAAGGGCAAAATATTCAATAAATGTGGACAATTTTCAACTTATTTTGATTTATATGTAATCTACGTTACTTAAGCTTTCCATCCATACCAAATTTTCCAAATATTCAGAATCATGACATATTTCCTTTAACATTTGTTGGGATTTCTATAACTTCAGAGACAACGCTTTTTGAAAACTTAAAATTCGTCGCTTTTAATTAGTTGTTTTTAACCCCCAAACACCCTTTCATGTCATATTAGACCAACTTAGATATGTACTTGACATTCCGCAACAATAATACATTATTTTATAATGAATTCAGATATTTTGGACCTCAAATCAGGACATTTTCCAGAGTGTTTTCGACCAGCTATTGAGGTCACAGCGATTTTGTTGCCTTCTCGTGTATACAAGAAAATAACGCATGTTGGCGTGACCTCCTGATTGACTGATTTGTTGGTGTACAAACACCGACTCCTATAACAGCCATGATCCAACAATAGCCACGAGAGGAATCTTAAACGATACTATATTTTGGTTGAAAGGGGGTTGTATAGACCAGTTAACATCCTACGTCACTTCTTTTGTTGCCTGCGAATCCATTCCTGCGAATCGTTATGGCCCATAGTATTAAAACTCTAACAGATACAATTGCCCAGTGTGTAACAGTCAGGCCTACCTATTTCAAGATGCCAGGCCCTAACATGTTTACAAACATTGCTGTTAACTGGTCTATATTACAACGGATTAAAAAAAATTAAAATACATTTGTGCAAATTTATCAAAAATGATGCAAAGAGTCAATAAACAATGTCACTTGTTCTAGTAAACGCTATGATAAATAACTAAAATAGTTCACGATATTTAGTTACACACATATAGGTGACAAATGTTATGAAGGTCATTGAACTTTTGATTGGTCATTGTAAAGGGGCCAAATTTTAAAAATGCGTCAATCTGGACAAAATTGCTGTCAAATTGTTGGTATGAACATGAGCAATCTGGAAATGTACAGTTTCCTCGTTTTTTTTTTAGGAAAGCGACAAGTAGTCACTAATTCCCATACAAAACAATACAAATATTACAAGAGGTAACTAAACAACCTAGATAGTGCAAATTATACTTTTCATGCTTATATCTTCACATAACACTAATTTGTCGAGTTCCATGCATTTTGAAAGTTTGGCCCCTGTACAATGACCAAAGTTCAATAACATTTATTACATTTCCACCCATATCACTGTAACTGAACATCGCAAGTATAGATATGTTCTGATTCCTTATGATGACACGAATCATTTAAGATACTTTTCAACTAAATCGAACCACATTATATGACTGAACTCTTTAGATCCAATATGGCCGCCAAATGGACCCCGTGGGACAATATTTGATTTTCGTAACATGAGTTAGAATTTAGTTTTAAGGGGGGGGGGTGCATGAGAACCCATGTAATCTGCTGGACTATATCTTATTCTCTCCGTCTTTGGATAATCTGAAGGACAAACAACATTCAACATGATTTACTTTCCTAAGGTGGAAAACTACATTTGGATAGATCTCTTTTAACTAAATCATTCAGGCAAAATCAATATACAAATATCAAGATGGGAGCAGATGTAGTGCTTAACATGTTGGTGGGGTGGACATAGGTTTAATACTGTTGCCATGGCAACTCAAATGACAAACACTATTTGCATAATATGTATTTTGGGGGAAACCTAAAAATAAACTGATTAACTTAAAAGCAAACTTTGGTAAATTACGGTAAATTGGGGAAAAGAGCGTAATTAATATTCGCAGAGCTAATTTGTCAACTCTGCAAATTTTTTTTTATGTGTGGGGTCATAGAGCACTATTTAACTGGTAAATTTATGTTTTGAAGCAAGTTAACTATGTACATAGTTTCTTTTTCTTTGCCAAATAATTACCATATTTAAATAGAGCTTCGCAACTGAAATAGTCGAGGTCCACTTTAAATGATTTTATGCAAATTAGGTACACTACAACTTTTTAATGATCATAAAATAACTTCGTTTTACAGCAATAATTGGCACTTATGTCTACAGAAAAACTGCTACGGGGTGATTTAGAGTGTAATTTTTTAATGGTATAAATATCGCCCTTTGAAAAACAAAAATACATAAAATCACTCATGTATTTATTGTGTTTTTTAAGTACGATTTCATCAAATGATACTAATTGCTTCCGATCACAAACTTAAACTTTTGAACCTGATCTTTGATTTTTTTTAAACCCAAAAACGAGCAAATGATGGTAAATTAACTATTTCTCTAGTATAATTAAAAAAAAAAGGCGGTTCTCGAACCACAGGGCCCCCGCCCAGTGCAGTAGCTAGGACAAGAAGCACACTTTTAAGATCTCATGGCAGATTGTGAATGGCCCACCAAGTTTTATCCTCCTACCACATGAAATGACCTTCCAAAGTGTCCACACTGAATGTTGACCACACCCCCCAAGTTTCATCCTCCTACCACCTGTTAAGGATTTGCCCTTGATGACTCGGATGACATTGAATGACCTTCAAAACTTTTGGTACTGAAAGTTGACCACACCACCAATTTCATCCTCCTACCCCATGTTTAATTGATTTGACCTTGGATTACCTCGGATTACCTGAATGACCTTCAAAATTTTTAGGTACTGAATGTTTACGACACCCACCAATTTCATCCTCATTCCACATGTTTAGTGATTTTACCTTGAATACCCTGCATGACTTTGAATGACATAAAAATTTCGGCACTAATGTTGACCACACCCACCAAGTTTCACCATCTTACCACAGATTTTTGATTTGACCTTGGAGACCCGTCATGCCCTTCACATGACCTTCAAACGTTTTTGGCACGGAATGTTGATCACACCCACCATTTTCACCTCCAACCACATGTTAAGTGATTTGACCTTGATGACTCAGATGACCTTGAATGACCTTCAAAATTTTTGGTACTGAATGATGACTACACTCACCAATTTCCATCCTCTACCACATGTTAAGTGATTTGACCCTTGGCTGACCTTGAAATTGACCTTCAATCTTTTTGGTACTGAATGTTTACCACACCCACCAAATTTCAGCATCCTATCACATCTTTAAGTGATTTGGACCGTGATGACCCAGATGACCTTGAACTGACCTTCAAAATTTTTGGTACTGAATGTTGACCACACCCACCAAATTTTCATATCCTCCTACAACATGTTAAGTGATTTGACCTTGATGACCTCGGAAGACCGTGAAATGACCTTCAAAATTTTGGTACTGAATGTTGACGACACACCCACCATTTCATCCTCCTACCACATGTTAAGGATTTGACCTTGGATGACCTCGGATGACCTTGAAATACCTCAAAATTTTCGGCACTTATGTTGACCACACCCGCAATGTTTCATCATCCTACCACAACATATAAGGTTTATAGCAATTTAACTCCATTTTTGCCTATTTTTGACTCCCATTTGACCTTTGACCCAATGCCACATGACCCACCTCCTAACTCATCCACCATCTACTTGATTGACATCTATGGTGCGAAGATTGACACCCATACTTGCTCCAATTAAAAGATACGTGTTGACAACGTTTATTATAGCGATTTCGCCCTTTTTGCCCAGTGTGACCCTATTTTGACATATTTGACCTTTGCCATGCCACAGACCCACTTGTATCCCACCCACCGCCTACTTGAGAAACATCTATGTTGCAAAAATGGAACTTCCACACTCGCTAGTTCCACAGATATCGTGAGGGACGCACACACACACGCCGGACGGCTAGCATTTCTATAGTCCCCCTCGCCAACAAAGTTGCGGGGGACCAAATAAATTTTAGGCCTTTCTGCATCAGACTTTCCCCCCTCAAGGACCCATACTAACCAAGCAGTTACCCTCAAACCAATGAACCAAATGGCGCCTGACGGGCCTTTATCACCTTGTTCGCCCTGAAATTAACATTTAGATTTAAATCACTCGCTAAATTGTCTAAGATGCAACATACCACCTATTTGAATACTATTTAATCTCAGATCAGCTTGTTTTATGATTAATGATTGCAAAAATGGTCGAGAAATGTTGTATTGATGATGTTCTTCATTAATTCAAAAACGTTCAAGATTTTGTTTAGGAATATGCTTCCAAATATTTGGCGTAATCCGGGATCGTATGGCATTTGTATTTGACGATGGCCTGGGAGAAGTATTAACTTTGATTACTAGCAGGGATATCTAAATCATCAACAGAATGTGAAATCTGTAGAAGCAGCAGCAGCATTTTATGCATACTTCAACACGACCTTTCCACCACCTTTTTGCATGATTCCAAACTTTGAGCCTGAGACGACAGCGAACTTTGATCTAGCAGACAATCATCAATCTGGTTTAGATTCTGAACGTTCAAATAAATCAAGTGTCTTGTAGGTGTAGGTTCTTTTGTTGTATGCAGATGTAATAACATTTAAGTAAATATTAGTGGTATATACATGCCTAATATAACAGTGCGATCTCTGAGCAGAATTACGCAATCAATGCATTTTCATGGCGATAACTTCCGGTTACCCTATCACCTGGTCCCCCTTTGGCCCTTCTCCGATGTCACCCTGTTGGTATGAATGGAAATCTCAATAAATTTTAGCATACAAGTATACTAATTGTGCTCTTTCACAATAGGTTAACTTGCCAATACCTGTCCCCAGACCAACCCAATACAAACGAATCGAATCAGCTGCAAAATGACAAATGTTCTGGTGAACAAGGAGCAAATTTTTGTATCCTCTGCATCCCGGGGGGCCACTTGTATTCAAAGGTGGATATGATGCGTGAACATGGACTTTCAAAATGCACCCTAAACACGTATTTTCATTGAATCGTAAATATACCCTTTATTATCTTGCTTTGTCTTTAATTCCCAAGTTCCGATTACAATATTTTGGATGATTTTGATCCCTGCTTAATGAGATATTACATGAAAATTTTAAGGGTTAAGAAAAAACACACCTTTTTTCCATATTTTGCTGTTTTTGGCACCCTAAACGATGTACGCGCGTACATCGCCTGTTGCAAAAAAGACACCCTTTTTACGCGTTTTCTTGTTCACGCATCATATCCACATACAAGTGGCCCCGGGCTCTGCATGCTTGAATCTGGAAGACAGAAAAAAGGCCATTTACCTTCCGCGAAAGAGTCCTTTAACCGAAATTACGTCTACCAGGATCGCTATTATATGCGTATTCACTGTTATTTTTATGATCAAAGTAATAAGTTTCAATTTGATAGAAATCTGTGTAATAAATTTCACTTGGATTATAGACGGGGAAGATATGAGCACTCGCTTTTTAATGTAACATTGAATCTGTTGATATTCCCATCTCAAAGTTGCTTGATAAATTTTGTCACCTCCAGATTTTTTTTCCTGGAGTCGTAGACATAATCGTCATATCGTGTAATTATCTTAAATTTGTCTGTTCCTTATAATTCACAAATACGAGTTACCACCCATTATGACTTATTTCATATGTCACCACAACAACATTTGGCTTTTTCCTAATTACAGTCGAAGAAATACCTCCATTCCTGGTTCACCTTGTTCCCCTTGATCTCCCATATTGCCACGACTACCCTGACAAACGAAGAAAAGGGAAAGGGCCATGTAAGAAAAAGCAAACAGGAGTTAACGTTTAGAGGAACATTAGTATTAAGTGCATGCCGAGCAATTACGACTACCTGGGGTAAGAAAAAGCATTTCGGCCATAATGCCTGTACGAACTTAATTAAAGGAATCCTTTCATGACCAAACTAGATAAGTTGGGAACATCTATCAATTTATTCACAGGCGCCGTTTTGAGAGTAAGCGCTGTACAAGTGTGAGGGTGCCTCCATTTAGCTCATCTGTGCACAAATTATCTTACTTTATTAAAGCTTTACGAATAAACATTTTGGATTACAACTTAGAAAAAATAAATGTGAGGAAATAAAGTTAAAATTATGTATAGCTTCATAAAATACTACCTGCTTTTGTAATTAGATTAGTGCAAAAAATGCTGACGTTTCAAATGAAACGGGAATTTGTAAAAAGGAGCGTGCAAAAATTGGTTAATAGACATGCACATATTCAACAAGGCACGGGTATTTTGTGTCACCTTTTCACCTTTTGGCCCTGGAGGTCCAACGTCTCCTGGTAACCCCTGCAATACAAAATAATTAAGTATTGATTGTATAATAAGTTGAAACTTGGTTTGTAAAGTCGTATAAATATGATGTGATTAACATGGAACATATAGTATGGTCTTAAATAAGGATCCCATTCTCTAAGTTTGGGAAAGAATGTTGGCAGATGTTTTTCGGTAGTTTAAGGGCGCTGAATCAGTATATTTGGGTCCAATCTCTTGGAAATGTTGGAAACTTTGTAAAATAGGGGGGGGGGCAAAATTAGTATAGGGGTAAATTTTGAAATCAAGTCAAGTTGTGTTTAAATGTGCACACATGTATTTGTCTCATTATTAACGATTAAAAAAGTAGTTTGTGTAGGTTCCGACATTAAGTTACACAGGTACAGCCCTATTAAGAAGTGCGGTCATCCCGGGGCAAAACTTACCCAGTGCTCCGATTTTGTTGAAACTGGTGCTAAATTGTCCATCTTACCTTATTTTACAATGTTGGTATTTGACTGCATAATAAAAGTGCAAAATGCAACAAGGGTCTATAGGAGTCACTAAAACTTGACCTCATAATTGTACACAGAGTTGTCACCCAAAGAGTTCGAATGTAATTTCTGCTTCAGTATGATCATATCAATAATTTGACACCAGTTTCAACAAATTCTGAGCTCTGGATATTTTTACTTCAGGATGACCTTGAACCTTATTAGGATTGAAGCCGTATAACTAAAGGTTGGAACTTGGACAAACTATACATTTTAATCCTTTTAATGAGACAAATACATAAGTGTACATAAAACACTGAACTGCATGGGAAAGGGGGATCCCGTACTTTTGTTTTACATAACAAAAAACGAGTGCATCAATGATGCAGTAACCTATCAATTGCGATGGATAGGGAATGGATAGTTGCATTACGAAAAGAATGAAGGTATTGAGTTAGGAGTTATAAACAAGTATGATTAGTAAACTGGGATTACATCTCAACCATATCGTCTCTTGCATACCTCAGCCGCGTATCGGCGAGAACATGTATTGTTGTGATAGGAACATTTGCACACAGAATTTTTAGCAGCTGCAAGTGCAGGTTCTGTAAGTCTGTCGTCATTTTCTCGTTCTTCTTAGCGTATTCACAATTCATTGGTAATGGCTTGTGCTGGTGTCAGGATTTATTCAACTTTGTATGATCCGGGGCCGCGTGTATCGCTGGGGCGGATTGGGAACAGTCAGGGGTTTTCACCCTACTCTTATTCGACACTGACTGCGATGTACATGTAAAAATTGTGACTCTCTGTACACGGGACGGACGGCTTAACGTCCCCTCCGAAGGACAGGATGCTTTCATGATCCATTTGCCCAATTCCAAGTGAACCATGGAGGAGAGCGGTATTCTGTATTTAATCAATAGCTGGTATACATATCAAATCCAGAATTGTTAGTACCCGAACCCGAGAATTTTTGGTAAATGTGCGCCACAGGCAAGCACCCTAACCGCTAGGTCACGCTCTTCACTTTGGTACGCTTGTAAAATTGGCCCTTGTGCCCTTGGTCAATTGGCCATTGGACAGTCACCGTATATTGTGGGCAGAGTGTGTTGAATATTGACGGGTGCAAGTTCCAAATCCATATCTCCATCACCACTATCGCCGTTATCCATGGACGTTTCCGTGATGTGACCGGGTTTACCTGACTACCTTTCCTTACCACTATCAGACTATGAATTCAACAACCTTAACACCGGTTATTAATCGCAGGGGCGGATCCAGGATTTGAAAAACGTCAAAATTACCGGGGGGCAGAAAGGCTGTAACTGGTCAAAAATAGCTCAAAACGGGCTGATTTTGCAAGAATTTGCAGAATTACCGGGGGCGCGCGCCCCTCCGCCCCTCCCTGGATCCGCGCCTGAATCGGTCGGTTGTTCTTGTCGTAGCTGCATGGCCGTGTGTAACTCCTAAATGTAGCAAGTTATTTCGTCGTCATCAAATTCCTCAGCATCAAGAAAGTACATGGCTACAGCATTCTGCAGTTCACTTTCTCTTAACTTGTCACCGACGGGAGGGCGGGGGATTCTAGTGACACGTACTGATTATCTAATTAACGGGACGATGGATTTTAGTGATTTACTTCATCAAAATATAATATAAGTATTCTAAAGTTAGACAAATTCAAGGAATATCGTCATCATCACTCGTAAAGCTGGCACAATTTATTTTGCGGGTCCCAAGAAACACTCTTGTCCACCTAAGTGTTAATTTAATGGCATTGTTGGTGTAAACAACTGTGCTTATGCTCCTTATTTAACTCTTCTGGCCACACAGCTGAGGAATCATGTCAATTGATGGCTTGTACTAAGAATTTTAGAGTAAGACGATTATCTGCAGATGAATGTCTTATAAAATACGTGCCCCGATATTATTCAAATTTAATTTGGTAATGAAGAAGTGTATTACATACCATTTCTCCTTTAACACCAGGTAAGCCAGTGTCCCCTTGACGGCCTGGGTCACCCTGGAAAAATTAAAACCACACACTCATCATGTAACATATTCTCAGTATTTAGTCATGACTTTGCGGTTCAAACACATTCTAATAAATCCTGATTTAAATTTACAATCATGCACTCACCTGATCACCTTCTTGGCCTGCTTTTCCTGGTATACCATTTAGACCCTAAGATTGAAAACAACAGTGAAAATATTGCTGATAAGATAAATTATTAGGGAATTGCACCAACCCCCCCCCCAAAAAAAAATATCAGTGAATCCTATCAACTGAACAAGTTTTGCTGGAGAGCCGTGATCTCGTGAGCCGACATCGTTGCTTCATGGACGATTATCCATGCTGCTAGAGAAAATGTAATCAAAGTTTCTTCGACGCGACATTCCGTTTTCTTCCATCCAAAAGTAAAGAAAAAGTATGTTAGTTTACAGGACTTCAATGTTTTGGCTTATTCTTTCGGGTGCAGGAGTTTTCACAACACGTGCAATCCATTAAGTGGTGCGCATTTTTAGATCATGCAAAAGAAGCTCATATTTGTTACCAACAAAGGCTCTGTGGCATAGGAAAGCAAAAAGGGTATTTAATGGGAACATTAATAACTCGTTTCATTAATTTATTAGGATTTCTGTAACTTGACCCCAAGGACAAGTTACATGTAGGTTTAATAAAGCAATATTTACGGATGGCATATATGCTGTTTTTGCTTATTTCTTAGTGACCAAAAGACAATCATAAATTTACATATTTGGATTTGGTTTTATCAAAACCAGGTAGAATGGGAGCTATACATGTGGCTGATTAAAGGGAATGTATAATAAACAGCGATTTGCGAAGCCAAAAACATCGGAACAAAATCATGCAAAATTCATATTTTTTATTTTTGTTACTGGGATGGATATGAGAACATAACTGCAAGGGTTGGGCTTAAACCCGTGTTATAAGGCACGGACAGTTAACTTTTTATCTGATTCTGTAATTTCTAAGGTGCGTATCAAAATTCCGAACTTGAGATCAAAAAGCCTTTCCCGGTGAATATCACAGATTTAAGCCCGATATTGTGCTCCATGATCAATACAGTAGACCTCAACACAAACATTATGGTTCTTGTTTTATTCTGTACCGGTTGAAACTACAATCAGCTGTTTAGTGTGGATTGAGACGCCATCGCTTGTATGTCTATTTATAGGAAACGGTATACAAATTTCCTCAAAACTTCATTTTTTGTCATTATTTGTTGTTTGTTTCTACATTACAGCTAATATGGAATTGTACACACTTATCCCTGATGTTAACTTTAAAAAATACATTTACAATTTTTTTCCTCTCGCATTATCGCTGCAATCCTTTAATAACGGTTCGATATCAAGTGCCAGTCAGTAATTTCCATAGATTTTATGTGTGTGGTTGTTGGTTTTAACATGTAACACATTCGAGAGATGTTACCTAATTATCGCACGTCTCTGTCAAACGGGAATAAAAATACTATTACAATAAATCAAGAAGGCGAGTCTTTTATGCTTCTTATAATCTTGAAGTGACCTGGCTTCTCCGTTTGCGGAGGAAACGAATACCAGAGATATGGACCATAAACAGAGAAGCCAGCGTCACCAGTAATTAAAGGCTGATTCACAGATTTTGAAATATAATTATTTTGTGTAATAATTGAAAATAGTCAACTGAAGTAAGATAGTGACCTAAAATGCTAAATTCTAAAGTTTGAAACGAATCATATTTTTGTTTTCATGCAGTAAACATTTACGTATGGATATAACAGTCCCATAGGATACTGTGTAAAACCAAAATTCCGGATCGGGAATTTATAACAAAGTTGTGATTTTCTATATGAAGGACTTCGATTTCAGCTATTTCACACAGTGATTAGTATACGGACAAGTATTATGTATATGCAAACATCCCGATTTGTTTGAAAAATGAGGGCGCCCTACTCAGCAAATCTCTGAGTCAGCTTTTGACACACAAAGGCGTGTGGTTATTTATATTTTTACCTTTTCCACATGTGCCAATTTTGCATATTTTTCCATTAGCTTATTTACAGGTTGTTGGAATTCCAATACTCGTACATCAAGTTCGGTGATGATAAAGACATATTTTTCCAATTTGGCGATATCGCAGTTTTGTACATCTATTGTGTTTATGATCAATACTTGACACGGAGATATGACATTTGTAGTTGATACTGTGTCATTTTCATAACGCTGACATGACATGACTACAATACTCAACACATTGAAATACGTCGTGCTGATATTGTTAACACGATAACATGCATAGTAACTGTATGCAATGATATCAGGCAATAGATCCGCCCAACAACAAGATCATTGTCTACCGCGAAATGTTTTAGTTTTTACATGTACCATAATGCTTGCTTCAGTTTTTGCGTTTAAGGGAGAAGAAAAACAAATCAGAACGAAAACATATTTTGCACTTTTGCATGAACACTAATTATGATGCAATCTAATTTTTTAGTTCTTTCTCAAAATTCTAAACTTCGTCTTCTTTTCAAAGTGACGCCTCTAAAGTATAACGTGTAATGTAACGTCTTCAGAGACCGATGTAACGCAACTTACCGGTGACCCGTCTGTTCCAGGAAGCCCAGAAGGGCCACGGTCGCCAGGGAGCCCTAGTAACATAACAAGAATATTAGTAACAGGCGAACTCGTATTTACGCATGCGTAAAATAGTCCCCCGCCGAATTCGTGATCACTGACATGCGATAAAATGCAACTACAACAAACACCACCCCACACCTTTCCCCCACCACCACCCTTTCCCAATACCACACAAAACCCCACCCCCTCCCCAACACCAACCCCAGCAACCCCCACCCCCCTCCTTAACACCCCAACACCCCTCAAACCCACACCCACCCCCTTCACCCTCTCCCCTCCCCATCTTCCCACAACTCTCTCAACACACACCCTCTCACCTACCACCACCCCAACGACCTCCCACCCATAGTTTCCTCCTCCCCCACGACTTTTCAACATCCACCTTCCCACCCCGCACATCCCCAACCCCCTCCTTAACACCCCCTTAACACCCCAACACCCCCGCACCCCACCCCCCACCCCACCCTCAATACCACCCGAACACGCCCACTCACTCCCCAACACCACCGCAACACCCTACCCCCCCCCCCCTAAACCGCACCACCCCCTCCCCCCCAGACCCCGCAAAACACCATCCCCCGCCCCTCTGGCAACCACCCCCTCCCAACAACCTTATGCCCTCCCAACAACATGCAACCGCCACCCTCTCCCCAACACCCTGCAACAACAACTCCCCCAACACCCTGCCACATCATCCCTCCCCAACATCCTCAACACCCAACCCCCCTTCCCCACCCTGCAACAACCCACCCCTCCCCAACACTACACTCCGCAACCCCCCACCGCCCCTCCCCAACACCCCGCAAACACCCGCCCCCCTCCCCTATGGCATATTAGTCTCATGTCGGTCAAAGGATTTCTGGTCATAATCCGACGTACTGTTTCAGAAATACCGCATTCTGCATATTTAATTAGCTCATTTGCATACATACGCGCCACGCCGCATAGATCACATACTTTCCATATTGCAAAATCCCCCTATGGCATTTGGAGTCTCATGTAGGAAGGCAATTTTGCATATTCCTACGTACCGTTTCAGATATACTGCAATTATGTCATATTTAATTAGCCATTTGCATACCTCGCCGCATAGCTCACAATATCTTTCATCATATTGTGTCAAAAAGATGTGCCCCATGATCTTCTTTCATGCAGCGCAGGAATTTTGAGTATCCGATGTACGTTTGAAAAATATAGCAATTACGCTGATTTTGCATACTTTATTAGCACTTTGCATACTCAATTTGCCCGAATACGCCCAATCTCCTTAAATTCCAGGGTGAGAACTCTACTCCCGCTTCCTTCCTCCACCAATTACATCATTATCACGCCTCCAGACTCCAGACAACTTGTTACAAAGGCATCCCAGGAAAATTTTTTCATAAATTATGCCAATTAGAATACGTAATTAGCATATTTACGGCCCAAAAATCTAATCAGGTCCACGAAACTTCATCACCCGCTTCTTTCACCAAGTTGCATCATTGTTTGTGCCCCTTACGTACTCCAGATAAATCGTGGTACCAGGGTTAACATTTATCACGGACGAACAGACGGTACGGAGAACGGACAGACAACGGACGACGGACGCTGCTCATTTCATAGTCCATCCAAAACGATAATTGCAGATAAACCGCAAATGCACTAGTGACTTTCCACCACACTGGAGAATATACTTTAGTGTGCACAACAAATTATAAAGGTGAAATGCTTTTGTTTACCTGAAATCCCTGCCGCCCTGAGGACCATTACAACGCATCGGGTCCCTGTACAACAAAAACTCTTAGATATTCCATTGATTAACAACATACAACACTTTTTATACATACACAACGCCTTTAATATTAAATCTTCTTATAACTCTTTTATTATTTGCAAAATGATTATTTAAACACTCAGGGCCCCTCATTCCAAAAAGTGTCTATTCATCTGATTTTAGTTAAATTATCTCTGAGTAGGCGAGGTAGCGAGATACATCATTTTATAATGGAAAAGCATCACATTTGTCATGATATGATACTAACACGCATAACGTTCGCACTACCATTATTATGTGGAAAACTGTCGCCTGTTTTGCGATCCACCTTTCCTCACACTCTATTTTAAACTTGAGCTCAGCTGACCTTTGACCCGTGAAAGTGACCCTTGACCTAATTACCATATGAATGTTCCCATGTTGCGTCATGTATGGCCCAAGTTGTTGACTTCAACTTTTCACATTACGCCAATTTGATGTTTTCAGCCTATTTAATAACTTGACCTCATATGACCTTTGATCATGTATGTGACCTTTGACCTCATCATATGAAGATTTTCAAGGTGCATATATGATCCAAGTTCTGTAGCTATGGGACTCATACTTTTCGAATGATGCCAATTTGATGTTTTCAGCCTATTTAATAACTTGACCTCATATGACCTTTGATCATGTATGTGACCTTTGACCTCATCATATGAAGATTTTCAAGGTGCATATATGATCCAAGTTCTGTAGCTTTTGGACTTTTACTTCTTGAATTCTTTATTATCATATGAAGGTTAGCAAGTGGCATCTATGATCCAAGTTCTGTAGCTATGGGACTCATACTTTTCGAATGATGCCAATTTGATGTTTTCAGCCTATTTAATAACTTGACCTCATTTGACCTTTGACTTCGGTATGTAATCCTTGACCTCATTATAATATGGAGCTTCCAAAGGGGCATCTATGACCCAATTTCTGTAGCAATTGGAATTTAACTTTTTTGAAACTTCACCTTGAAAATAAACACGGGCACACGAGCACACGGTCAGACAGAATTAAGGAGTAGGTGTCGCCTACTGCAATTCTTGCAGGCGACACAAAAAGGATGGTGTGGAATATATAAATACTAGTTAAAAGTAGTTTTTGATAAATTATGGCTTCATAAAAGCTATCTCAAAAACCACTGACCTAAGAATGGGCTTGCATAAAAGTTATTTGAACCATTTGATGTATTTTAATGCTGAATCCGAATATGGTCACGAATATGCGAAAGTTTCAAATTTAAAAAAAAATAAACGGTTGAGTAAGACAGGGAGACACAATGTCTCCTAAGCTGTTCACCACAGCAATGGAACACATCTTCAAGAAAATACCATTAGAAGACAGTGGACTGAACATAGATGGAGAGAGACTCACTGACCTCAGATTCGCAGATGACGTAGCCTTGATTGCAACATCTGTTGAAGACATGGAACAACAACTCAGAAGCTTAAATACTGAAAGTCAGAAAATAGGACTTAAGATGCACACAGGGAAGACAAAGTTCATGACTAACTTCACCACAGATTCCACAATAACAGTTGACGGTCACTTGATCGAGAAAGTAGAAGAGTACAAGTACCTAGGACAAACCTTAAAGATGAAAGACTGCACACACGAAGAAGTAATGAGAAGGATAAAAACTGGATGGAGATGTTTTGGTATGCACAAAGAAATACTGTGCAACAAAGCTATACCAATGATTTGGAAAAGAAAGGTTTTCGATCAGTGTGTGTTATCAACAATAACATATGGTGCTGAGGCATGGTCAACTACAAAGCTGCTCGAACAAAAGCTGATCACAGCCCAAAGAGCAATGGAAATAAAAATGCTCAACTTGTCACTAAGAGACAAAGTAAAAAGCAGTGAGATACGTCAGAAAACAGGAGTGAAGGACATAATTGACAAGATCAGGCAAGCAAAGTGGAGATGGGCTGGACATGTTGCACGATTCAGTGATAACAGGTGGACAAAAAGAATTCTAGATTGGCAACCAAGATCTGGCAAGAGGAAGTGCGGTAGACAGAAGAGGCGGTGGCGAGACGACATCAAAGACTACCTTGGAACAACGTGGACAAGACTGGCCCAAGATAGAAAAATTTGGAAGAGTCTGAGGAGGGATACGTCCGACGTTGGACGGAGACATCCTAGACAAGGCAAGGCAAACGGTTGAGTAACTAAGGCCACCGGCATGCAGGGCCCGTTCGCGAAACTCATGCGTAAACCTTCGTGTAGGCCTATACCTATTCAAAGGGACATGCCCTACATAATAGACCCATTTATACTACTTGATAAATTTGCCTACTCAGACATGACATAATATGCACGTAGATTTACGATTGAGTTTCATGAACAGACCCCTGAGGGTTAAGTTTTCAACTGATAATATTCAGAAAAATATATAATGATCAAACATACAATCTTCTAAAATATGAAGGAATGTGAACTTTGAAAATTCGTTGTGCCGACTTACCTTTTTCCCACGAGGACCTTCCGGACCCTGCGGACCTGGTTCTCCTTTGTCGCCCTGTAAAAGGTATGCGCATGAAGAATAATCGTTGATGTTTAATGTAGTTTTTTTAAGAAGTACGGCTTCACCTATCATAAAGCTGTAGGTTAGGTTCCTGATTATTATGAAAAGCCTTATATCTGAATGACAATGTGTGTATGTCTATAGGTTTGTACAAGTATGTGTGTGTATGCGAGTGTGTTTGTGTGTTTGTACGTGTGAATGTGCGCGGGCGCGCGTGTGTGTGCGTATGTGATTATACGAGAATTTAAAATTGGATTGAAATTCTCGATCTGCTTATGTAATGAAATGTCATACTAGTAATGTAGTCAAATTAGGATGAACTTTGATTCCAAGTTCAAAAAAGGATCTAACGGAAGCATGTCAAACTCATTGCGAATACTTCCAGATGTAAAATGTCGTTTACATCTGGAAATCAAGTATTCCTACATATTCAAACCAGATTTATTACATAAGTTTCAAATTTGCTTTAAAACGTTTGCATTATGCCAACCAGGAACTCAATATTCCTTATCATTTGATGTATAGCTTTATTACTAGCCATCAGAATTACAACGCATACCTGTAAACCGGGAAGTCCTATTTTTCCAGTTTTCCCAGGTAATCCCTGAAAAAGTATGAAGAACAAGTTATGAATATTCAACAAATTAAAGTAAAAAAATGTTAAGATAAATACTTTAAAGCAAGCCCTATAACCTTTAGGGTATTAAAATAATGGACTGCACTTCGATAATTTCGGGGTTTTTTTAAATTCTAATTTAATTTTCACAAACGAGGTAAGTATATAATGTTGTGCTAAGACGACGGATATTTGAGACTAAAAAAAACAATAGACTAAAAAAAAAAAACCGGTAAAATAAGCGTCTGAGCTGGTACTAAAATCCAATTGTATCAAGAATGTGCATGCAAGGGTGATAGAAGAGACGTTTTCTGATTGTACCAGTTCAGAAACAAGTACAAGTTGTAACAATAATGTCAATAGAACCGAAACGACGTTAAGATGTGTGCATAAATTGGTATGCGATATATCTACTTAATAACGTGGCGTACTTTAAAAGTAAAGCCAGCACAACCGTAACACATACGAAGTGTTGATACATTAAATCATACGATGTTAATTAAATCATTTTAGTGTAAAGGATTGAAAAGGTTGCCCTTGTAAACCAAGATGGAAGCAATATGAAATAATCAATAAACTCACCGTTATACCTTCAAATCCACGAGCCCCCGGTGGTCCCCTGTGTCCTGATAATCCCTGCAAAATTATATATATATATATATAAAATACAGCAAGTAAACTTGCGCGTTCCCCCTGGCAAGATGGCAGTATACACAAGTTGGTTAGTTGGCACAGTTGTCAGTTGCAGGGCATCAAAATTCAATAAATTGTTCTCATGGAATATTATCTAGAAATGTAGCAGTTTCTGAAAAATGAAAGCATAACCAAAGGGGAAAAATGACCGCAGATGACCTTTGACCTTGGTATGTGACCTTTGACCTCAACAACATATGAAGGAACCCGTATTGCACCTTCGACCCAAGTTAGGTTGTAATCGGACTTCAATTTTTCAAAGACGACCAGAAAAACAAAAACTAACCAAACTGGAACATGACCTCAGTTGACCTTTGACCTTGGTCCATGACGTTTGACATCATCCACATATGAAGGAACCCCTATTGCACCTTCACCCCAAGTCTGGTTTAAATCGGACTTAAGAGGGGTATGGGGTCTGACTTTGGTAAAAAAATTGTTCCATTTACGAAAATGAGATAATGCAATGGCTTAATTGGGTAGATTGTAATCTACAAAATGTTTTTTATTCGATCGCAATCGGACATTCGGTTGCCGAGATATGGCTGATCAAAGTGAAGCAGTGTACGCGAAATTTGCCAAAAACGCATAGTCTCCTATACTTTATCATGTGAAAAATTTAAATGGTTATATTTAAGATATTTTAAAAGATATTATTTGTACGCCATTTAAGGCATTTATTTTGGCTAAGTCGAAGTAAATAAATACTCATATTATTTTGTCCATAATTTAAATTAATTAAATGTACTGGGTAAGTGATTTTTTATGTATTTTATTGTTTTCTCACCCTGCGATATTTAAGAAAATTATTTAAAAAAATAATTACAGGACAATGGATGCACCGATTTCGATGATTCTTTCATTAATAATTATGATAATTCAGTATAAAATGAAATTTTCAAAAAAACATATTTCACATCAAAAGCGCCCTCAATTTTGTCCAAATGTTTCGAGGTCTATAACTCGTTTCGTTAAAATACGCAAACAACCAAAACGAAAAACGAACGTAACTAGAGAACGCTACATGCTATGCACATGAAATTTGGCACACATATTCAGCACATATAGGGCTAGTGAACCACGAAGCCCGATTTTCAAAATTGTGTTCCAAATTCAAATTACGCCATGAAATTATGTGATTAGTCGATTGCCGGTTGCCATGGCAACGGTATCAAAAATCCGGCTTCACGGTTCACTGCGTATTTACCCCCTGCACATGCCACCCAAGTTTCGTCCCAGTAGCTTGTTAGTTATTTAGTCACGTCCGTTCTAGTGTTTAGCCATTCAGAGGCCTTACGTGGTTACCATGGCAACCAGAGCAAAAATTGACATGTATTTTAAAACTTTTGTCTGACCATGGGCTACACTTTGTAAACATGTATATACCGCTATTTAGGAAAATTAAGAAAAATCACTTCAAAGTTCACTGCTTCAGACCCCATACCCCTCCCTTAAACTTTTCGAAGGAGACGCAAAAAACCAAAACCTAACCAAACTGGAACTGGAACATGACCTCAGATGTCCTTTGACCTTGGTCCATGACCTTTGACGTCATCCACATATGATAAAGATAAGTTCCCCTCTAAAATTCGAGGACATTTCGTTGAATAACTTCACTTAGAACTGGATATTTAGAAAATTTTAAAAAGTTTTAAAGAGAGGAAACATTTGGCTCTGCCACAAAAGTTGTTGCTTTTCAAAAAACACTTTTGGCATCAACACACATTCCCTTTTTCCAAAAATGATGTTGTCAGAAAAAGTGGCACTTTACCGTATTCTGAGGACTGAAGTAAAGAAATTATCAATTTATAACAACGATTTCATTTCCTTTCTTTATTGCGGTCTGAAGTAAATAAGCTTTTCAAGCCAGGGGGATAAAAACGGAACATGTTATAGTAGATTCAACCCATCGTGTCACCTCTAGCACTTTTCCGAAGGTATTAGCATTGTATGAGGGGATGTGCAGCGGATGGAAATTAAAATTCCACGCTAAATCTATGCAAACATGTTGTCCGATAGCAGAGAAAAATCAATTTTGTGCTTAATTGAAACCATTCAAGTCAACGTAAACGCATTTATTGTTGCATTAACTCTCAATGCACTCTGACTAATCGTATTTGCTTCAATGAATTCAATGTAACAGGTGAGTTGAATGTCACAGGCTTTTGAGCACCCGTGCTTTTGAAAATAGCAACCCAAAGTCTTTGCATTCTCTATAAAATAACATGAAAGGCCAGATTATCTTCGTTCGTTTATGAAACAGGTGAATCGGGCCATATGTTTTCATGTTTCTGCCTCCTCTCCTAACTAATCGACGCTGTCCAAAACTTTTCCTCCGGTGACACGATGGGTTGAATCTACTATAGATAAGATTAATACCGCAGATTATACCGCAGATATTCCAACGTCTCTTGATCATGCTACAGCCCAGGCCAATGACACCATCACACAAGATTCTAAAGCTTTCCTTCCAATCATGCTTAGGTTAAAAATAACTTAGTCTACTGATTTGCATAGATTATTTTTGGTTTGCGGACATGCAATGAATCTCCAGGTAGTTGCCCTCCCAGTTCTACGAAAACCAAACCTTGCAATGTAGCACAAAATTGGTCGATTCATAGACAAAGACACAGTAAAGAGCAGTACTACATCAAAGGCTGGATATCAAGAATGGACCAAGTGTAACTCTTGCTTATAACATCACCGGCTATAAAACATTGTGTACTATGTATCAAAACACATGTAACACTCTAAGAAAAAAAAGTGGTTCTTAAAGGTCCTCTATATGAACCCTTGTAAGGTTCTTCAACGAACAAACACAAAAAGGTTCTTTACTGTGTTAGTGGGTTCTCAGATTATTAAGAACCGTGTTTGAAGTTCCATTCTTGAAGGGTCCATATATAGAGGACAAAAAAGGTTTAAGCCATATTGTTATTAGCGGTAGAACTCTTGCATATTTACATTCCTTCGGCTCTGGAATTGCATTAAACCTCGGATAGCTTCCGACAGAAGAACTTTGACTACGTTGGGGATTGTGCCTTCCGACCTGCTTCCCCGCGGATGTAGAACTACTTGCCTGCCGTAGTGAGAAGCTCGCCAGCATACATCGTTCAAGCAACAAACAAAAACACACCTTTTCCACAATTGGTGCTGTACGTGTTCGATACTTGATTATGTGTAGCCTTTTATGAGGTGTTATGATTAAGTTTTACTTTAAGTATGTAGTTTGTTATTTTATCTGTTATTTACGTTCTAAATGTACTTGGCCATTGTCAGCAAACTACTATTAAATGTTCAGCGTGTTTGTAAAAAGTCTAGATGAAGAAGATAGGAGAGCACATGGAAAATACAGCTGCATTTGTTGGCATATCAAAGCAATAAGCAGAAAATATCAATGAAGGACCATACATAAAGTGCGAAAGCCCCGTTCAGAGGAGTACCCATATTCTGACCCTGCTTGTAAAGTAGGAAACACAGCGTCCCGACGTTTGAAAGCGATTGTAACTGGGACGACACCTTTACCACCTAGCTTCACCTGCTATCAAAGGAGAAAACAAACAAAGTTTGGGTCTGATAAAGCTGGACCAGCAAAACAAACTGCACAATGCAGCACCAGTACCAAGAAAGTTCTGGCAAATCATTTTATGATGGACATGGTATTGTTACAAAAAAATTCCAAACTCCACAGGCGTCCTAAGTTACTAAAGGATTATGTTATTAAGATTTTGGCAGAGGGTTCTCAAAATTTTATAATAAGAATCCCAAAGATAGGAATATCGCAGATTTGTATGTATCGTGACAATGCTCCAGCACATAGGTTTGCTGTTGTAAAAGGGGGACGTAGTTGAACCAAATGACATTGATTAGCTCATCCAAGATCATCTAGCACCATGCGATTTCTGGCATTTCCAGTATGAAAGTGAATTGAAGGACTCGGGTTAATAGCAAGAAGCACCCCTTGGAAGTGCCCTCATAGTTCTTGAGTGAGACGAATACCTGAAGAAGACCTCACAACGTCTCCAAAAGCACATGAAGAGATGACGTCCAAAATCCTCACAGGTTTAATTTCTACAGGTATGTTGCGGGAACTTTTTACCCCTCCCTGGTATATTAAGAACATGAATAGAAAATACTTACCGGATTGCCTTTTAGTCCCGGTAACCCATTTTGCCCTTTATCGCCCTGGTGAATAAACGGGAGAAAATGCAGTGTTATTAAAAAGCATTAACATGGAAACGTATACATTGGAATGTATTGTAACTTAATACATTTTGGTTGCCACGTGTCGGGCACTGAGTACAAGGTCCGTAGATATTTTAGCCTTCTTATTAGCCTTCTTCTCACACACACACACACACACACCCATACACACACACACACATACACACTGGCACACATACACATACACAGACAGTAAAAAGAAAAATTAAACCCTGCCCTTCAGTGTGCAATAACTATCATACTCTTCAAGTGACATTAATCGGCTAATATGATGCATAGTATGGATTTCCTTTAAAATTAATTATGATGGAAATATAATGCATAGAAGTCGAACACATTTTATGCAAATTGAGGTAGTTAAAACTGACGAAAATAGACACTCTAGAAACACTCTTTACCAGTCCCACGTTACGGAATAAAGAACATCAAGCAGACAAGAGTATTGGAGACTAGATCCTCCAATCTTAGACGGTACAGTTACCCCAAACGTAGTTCGGAACGGGCATGGGAAATACACACTGATTTTTATATGTTTGAAAACGTGATGGTGTGTTGGGCACGATTAATCATCAATTCGTTGGATAGCATTCATCAAATTAATCATGTTAGTACTGTTACAAGATTATAACTGACATTTTGTAAATTGTGGAGAATGATATTGTAAAATTCCTAGTATTATAAGCTTTAGAATGGTATATAATTTCTTATTTTTTCTATGTCAGGTAGACCATTTTATCTTAGTTTATGAAAAGATGGAAAATGAAGTATACGTTTACCTTTGGTCCCGATATACCTTTGTCGCCCATAGGCCCAGGAGGACCTGGTTCTCCCTATAAAAGATTAAAGCATAACATTATAGAATGAGGGTCGGCGCCGATGCTAAGTTACAAATGGTTAGATTTTGAGGAGAATAAGTTCGAAATTTTGACACCTCATGTACCTATAAAGGTAGACATGGAGAATAGATCCGATGAAGGTGCACTAAAAATCACGAGCATATTGATTGTAGACAATATTGTTTGTTTTGTTCCTATATGTTAGTTGACATGGAAACGAGTGATTGAATGATGAATAAATGAACGAATGTTGTGAGGTTTTAATTCACGATTTGGACTGCACTACTAGTGTAAATGCAATAGCCTAAGGACACGGGAGTGCTTCAACTATGCGAAACTATGACTATGCTATCTCTGAACATATTTTTGGTTTCGTTTTTCAAATAATTATGTTGTCGTTTTATTGCCGAAATTTGTACCACGTTAACACGCACAGTTGCCTTTTGTTGTTTCACAGTCGCAGCAAAAACTGGTATCGTATCACACGAAGGGTATGCTATTGATCTAGCTCAAATTTCCAATTAGTGCAATGTGCATCTGGGAACTTCCTGTCACTCGGTAAGTATCTCGATTCATTTGGTTCACACATGCTCCTAAAAGACTGCTTAAGATCAAAGAAAGTGCGAAGGTGTCGCTTTGTCATATTGGTCCAGATTTTGGGAACATTCAAAATAGGTTAAGTCAACCATCCGTGTGAATTTTGAATTTCACAATTCAAACCCTAATCTAAGGGGGTGATATATTAGAACGGGTTTACTTTTTTCGTGTCATAACTTGATCATATAGTGTTTTTATTTTCCAGTTTTTAGTTTTTGCTTTGAAAATATATATTGTTTGTTATAAAAAAATCCTTTAGAAATTCAATAATGATAATTTAATGCAAATCTCACTTAAATATGGTTTGCGCATTTATTTAAATGTGTCAAGAAAGGGTTGAAACATAGTTACATGCATCTTTAGAATATAGCAAGTAAGCAGGCATGTAAACGACAATTTTATCATTCACTCTTTAAAATGTTAGTACGACAGGCCTCATCAATTGACGATTGCATGTCTTAGTTCGGTACCAAAGTCCAATTAACTACCATTTTTTTTTTCACTAACTTATATTATTGATAGTTAGCAGGAGTTAGGTAGCACGCGTGGCGTATTTTACTTTTACCGATCTATTAAACTGAAACTTAATACATTGCATACATATAGGTATTCAAGTATTTTTATTTCAAATCAACTCGCAGTCGTGGCTGAACATACATGTACATAAATCGAATATTAAACGATAAAAATAAAACAAATATATTCCTGTAAAATAATAAATAAGGGAATGTTTATTTATGGCACTCTCGTCATCGGAATGCTCAGGCCTCAAATAATTTTGCAAGCATAATTTTGAATAGACAGAATCGCGGCTGTTTGATTGTAGGTAAGATTTGAATGTCTAACAGATGAGCATACTCCAAAACTGATCGAACATATGTTTTGCTCATTGTTCACAAAACAGTTAGCCTAGTTAGGAAGAAAGTTGACGTTACTCTTACAACTTCACCTAACTTTGACACTTTATTAACGATAAGAAACAAAAAATTTGTTCTGCGCATTTTTGGTAACTTGTTTTTGATAACACGACTACATTTGTGTGCGTTATGAATATCTGAATGGCCAACGATGACTGCTATATTGTCTCAGCTGTTACCTTCATGTGTCATTAAGACCATTACGAAAATCATTAAAAATAATCGCGGATTCCTAAAACAATACAATTGCATACTTAAATCGTATTCTAATCAGTCTTTGCAACTTTATAGTACCACAGCAAGATTGCGGGTAACCACAGCAAAACTGCGCGTATCAATGAAGTTAGGATTCATAACGTGTTAAAATTGAGAAACGGGAGGGGGGGGGGCGATATTCTGCCGATGATTAAACGGGATACAATATGATAATTTGCTTTTGTTTATTAATAATTGATACAAATTAAAGACACTATCAGTGATTTGAAAAATATTTGAAATTTGCAGGAATAGCTTCAAAGTGAAGGATAAGTCTGTAGAATTCTCATAAGTTACCTTTTCCAGCTGTATAATTGACAGAAAATGAAGATACGATTCTCCATTCAATTACGTGTTGTAGTAAGTGTCCGTTCGGACAGTAATGACTAAAATCTCCGATTCTGTCCTTATTAGGTTGCTTCTGGTCTTATCATTTGCAGGGTATGTTAGGATACCTGTACTTGTTTCATACATGCAAAAATCTGATTTTTGATGATTTTTTCGATTTGCTGATTTAGCAAATCACTGATAGTGTCTTTAAGTCACAGTATTACAAATCAGTCATTAAAATGTGCGCACAACAAACGTTTGCTTTCAGTTTGTAGATTTTAAAGTAGGACTAAGGTTAACTGGTATAAAATTGCTTATTTTCTTTCAAACAAGACGTACATTATAGGTAGCCCGATTACGATTTTTTTACAGTTATTTGCATGTTTCGAGTCCCTTTTTACAGTTATTTGCACGTTTCGAGTACCGGCTGACAGTTAAAACGACGTTTTAAGAACATTTTAACAGTGTATCAATGTTGTTAAATCTATATAGGATATATTTATACCTGAGGTCCTGATGGAGGATTCAATCCATGTCTTCCTGGGTCACCTCTAAGTCCCTTCAATAAAGAGTACATTTTTGTAGAACTATTAGAACACAAAGCTAGAATCATTCTATTGCTAAGGCATTACTAAACTTGAGATATCACACTAGAAGTTCAAATTCAAAAGCTTATGGAATGCTTCCATCGGGTTTATTTTATTTCAAAGATTCAGATATGGTATTTTCGTTCATGTAATATTATCAAATCATAATCTTTCTAGATCTGACACTATAAATTATTATTTTGAAAAACAAAATAGGAGTTTGGATCGCCGATGCATAACCACTATGAACAACTATGAGGTAAGGTAAGCTCTCTACCAAGGGCCCATGGGGGAAAATGAGGGATTATACGATTTATAGGAAATATTTGTAATTCACATTTTTAATATGAACATAATTTTGCAACATAACACCAATTGGATGTCAACGTTTTCATAATTCCAATCCTCTTTGGTTCAGATATTAACAAATTCCAAAACTATTATGCATGACGATTTTTTTTTCTGATTTAAGAGAAGAGGGGGAAGGATAGTGACCTAACAATGAAGCACCAGCTTCCGAATCACTCCATGTTGCCACATGATGTATTATTAAAATGCCATTTTTACCTTTTCTCCTTGCAATCCTGGAAGTCCAATAGTTCCTGGCTGCCCGGCATCTCCCTGTAAGTAAGTGAAATAGGTTTAATGTAGTTTATTTCTTACGTGGTGTTTATTCTTCAAGGTCAAACGCAAGCGAGCGATTCTCTCTCAATTACAAATGTTGCCTTAGAACACACTGAAAGCCATTGACAACATGGACTAATTTTTCATGTATTGCAGTGTACGGTCTAGGGCCTGAGATTGAATCAAAGTATCATTTAATTAACTCCTGTTGAACACATGGTGCTAAATTTTATTCCCAAAAGTTTGCCAGATGGCGGAAGCCTTCCATACAAAAAAGACAAAAAAAATCTGATGACAATCGAAATTTCATTTCAATTTTGTTGTTGTTGTATGTATATTATACAAATGGAACCCAATTGTACAAAATCTCGATATTTGCATAAATTAATGTTTAATAGCCTTCAAGTTGTTATTAATTAATGGAATTAATCGCAATATCCCCGTAGATTTTAAATTTAAAATATGCCACGACAAAATCAATGTTCGCTTTATGGCCACTTTCTATGCATAAAAAGGTGGAATTTGCCTTAAAGTACATAGGAGTATGATAATAACAACATTTTAATAAAATAAATAATAGCATTGTTATTTTTATCGTCGTTGGCCATCACTATAATAATAATATTGATTGGTGCAATTATAAACCCTTCTTTTGTAGGTTCCATGGTACAGTGATTCTATTGTTCTATTACGTCCACGTCGCATCGAAGGAGCTCACACCAGTCCGCCCAAGTGATAAGATAGGTAGGCTCATCAGATTATACAATTGAAATTTTGATCATCGTCAGCCGCTTGTATCGTTTTACTCTTTCCTTCTTTTGTAGTCCGACACACGACATATACTTCTCAATTTTGAATGATTTAAGTAAGGGTCTCCACTGATTATAAGCTCTTAGGAGTTGTCCAGTGGATGTCCCAGCATAGGTTTTTCTTTCACAGTGTTTTTATCGATATACTATCACTCGTATCTGCTCCATTTTGCATATAAAAGTTTCTGTTGTCTTGATGTATTGCTGAATAAATTGAATATATTGTGTTTTGCGCATTTCTTGTGCAAAATACTTTTACATTTAAAAAGTAACTCAGCGGATCATCTGAGGTAAACATGGAAACTGTATACAACGTGCAATCATAATGAATATATATTATTATGTTCTGTTCTGACAGCATATAAAATGAATAATAAATAATAAATGTGAGAAGAAATTCGTCGCTCTCGTGATATATTTTGGTAATGCAACTGTAGAAATCAAAAGGATTATAATATAATACTAAATTGATTGAAAAGATGCTATTTGTGGAGATTTTATTGCATATATGTTAGCTACTCAAATGGGTTACTTCTGGGTCTGCTGCCACCAAGTGATCGCTATTTAAACGACAGATAATAATCACGATAAAAGGTTGCAAAGTAATTCTCTAGATAAGCCAATGTCCCGCAAACTTTCACTCACCTGATAACCACGGGTGCCTTTTTCACCATGAAGACCCGGTCTACCTGGCGAACCCTATAAGGAATAATAAACGAACACTTCTATTATTATTATCATTAGAGCGGATTTAAAATGGATTTGTTGCTCCTTACGTCAGTGTGCGATGTGGGCTGCGTCGTGATTGGCTCGATGACTCGCAGGGCGTTGTATTTCTAATTGGTTGGCATGACGTCAAATCAAATCCAACATTCTGAGTGCAATGCTGTCTCTAAATGTAGAAGTTTGGGGTAGATCTCAAAGAAAGGAAACGATGAAGAATTGGTTCAACGAGATGAAACATTATTGTTATAAAAAATGAGATGTTAGTTACGAGTTTACAGTCTGGTATAGAAAACTATTCAAATATAATGAAATTAACCTTTACTGCAATCATTTCCACCTATTTGAAAAAAAAAAACATAAGTATGTACAATCTGTAAAAAATAGGAGTAGTAACTTATGTTATTTTACCACGACTTCCCATGTGCAGTCCAAAGATGCTGACATTACTACCAGAATTTAACAAAATAATTTGAAAAGCATAGGTATTAGCTCGCATGCTATTGCTATTGTGCAATGTTAATCCACCTGACACTTGTCAGATTAATATCTTAGTACAAACCTGCAGAATAATAATTGTGTCAAAAAGCTTGTTGGATACACAGCAAATTGTGGCAGAGATGTCAGCATTTTGATATGCCCGTGCATGGCAATTAATGCTGTTTTTCTACGCAAAACTGGCAATTTAGCATGTTTAAGTAATGGTGCGGTTCTCATAGCTCCGTCTTTAAGCATGTAAAAGAAACCAAGGCTGGCGTCGCCAAACGTCGAGCGATCAAGTCTGCAAGCACCATAAGCAGATATGCATCAATTGTTTTACTGATGTGTTTCTTAACAAATTCAGGCATATATTTCTTTTAAAATACTTTTAAATAAATGGCTCTCACCTGTCTCCCCTTGTCACCCTTTTGACCAACCGGACCAAAGTAGCCTGGCCTACCCTAGAAGTTAAGAGCAAAATTTCAAAATGTTATCTATATTATACCTTTAAAAATAACGATGTTATTATGTTCATTGTTATTCTAACATCAACATAGAACAGGTTTTGTGTTCTACTAGAGATTAGTTACTTACACTTAATAAGATTGATGACCTCGAGTTACATGAACTTGCGTTTTGGAATTAATCGGTAATTTACACCTACATTACGTGTGATAGCAAGAGACACTAAACGTGGACGGTATCACGACAAATTAATTATCAAACTAACCCCTTACCCCGAAACGCCAAAGCTAATTACATAAATGTTACATGGCCAAGTGGGTGGGTAATAATGAGTTTTCGCCGTATCTTTCTCTCGGTCATGTAGGAAGAGTGATAACAGTGGCTTAATTACTTCAGTGGTTCCACGAAGAAAATGTGTGTCGTTCGTGAAGACAACCCCAACCTCGAGTTTAACCCTAACAATATCATTACCCGTAACCCCACCGCCAGCCACTTCCACATAACTCTGTAGCCCTAAGCCTAATTTGAGAAAAAAAATGTTAGAGGTCACGGATAGCACGTAACATTGCACTCCAGCAGTCATGGCAGTCAATGTGGAAGGGCTGTAAGCAAATATTATTTGCCATATGCAGTAAACTGTGAGCGAGTCACCTTATGATTATACCACTTTTCAAAAGAAGTGCTTTAAATAGCGTGTAAAATGTACTTTAGTAAACAAGATGGGAAGCTATTCCGGGGAACCTATTATTATAATGGAGTTCAAGGTAAAACAATTTAAGCAAAATAACTTTATTATTAAACAAAGGCATGGCTGGCCATCCTATTGACCCTCCTTGCTCTATAGGTTACTGGTTCACATCAGTTGGCTCGTCTGGAGCAATTCCATGACTGTGGAGAGCATAGGTTCACTTCTCACAAAATAGCGAGGGTACATCGTGAAAGTGTGGGCAGAATCCAGGAGAGAGTAAATCCATAATACAGGGGTTAAAAATGAAAACCTGCTCGCTGGGAGGTCAAAGGTCAAATCTTTAAGTCTGCGGTCCGATTCTTTAAAATGGGTCTCAAATTTGTTCACATGTTTTCACTGGATTGCAATGAAGTAGTTGGCAGACCCTCTCTCGTGTTTAGAAATAGTCATACATGCAAAATGGGTTTGTTGTAGCTTGAGTGAAAGATGAACAATTTGTGCCCATTTTTTAGATCACACATATTTATTAAAGATTTGACGTTTGTGATGACCTTTGAATCTTTGACGAGTTTGTGTTGATCTTCTTCCGTAACAAATATGTTGTATCGTCCAAACATTCACCTTTTAATAAATCCTTGTAACAAGACGGACACTTTAGTAATCTTTTTACAGCTATCCAAGCATTTTTAATTTGGGGGATCCTATCTTAATGGAATGTGTTTCTTTTTTTTTTGTTACTTCCCCGCCTGCCAGGGCCTGCCGGGCCGCTTCCAGTGGGTCCGGTGGGCCTCGTATCCTCTATAGGTGAAATAAATACAAGTACTGTTAGAAGGAATTGGGGATCTTTTGGGTTTGCCTTTTTGGGCAGTCAAAAGTAAGTCTCTTAAACTCCTAAGTATGCGTATCAGAAAAACACGAGTGCTCCCGAGACCCCTAAGTTGTAGATTTGTGGGCTTTCGGTCTGTGAGAATCATTTCCCTGTACCACTTAGGTACTGATACTTTAACTATTTCCTGGCATAAATCAACATTTTACAATTAAAAAAATGAAAACAAAGATTAACCACCTTCACCATAATTTTCTCAATCGTTACTTTTTAATGTATATATTTTAATTTGGTCCCTTTGTCGATAATTATTAAAGAAGATATTGGTTGAAGTTGGGCCATTCCGGCCGGTGCAGAAATGAATAT
Source organism: Ophioderma brevispina (assembly GCA_023653785.1). Classification (NCBI taxonomy): domain Eukaryota; kingdom Metazoa; phylum Echinodermata; class Ophiuroidea; order Amphilepidida; family Ophiodermatidae; genus Ophioderma; species Ophioderma brevispina. Next base: position 38,208 of record JAMKCH010001407.1, read on the forward strand.
AATCCCCGGTTGACCATATGCAACTTTTATTGGTGCAAATAGCCATAACAACTAAACGCGCCATTACACCAGAAAAAGAAGATGAAGAAGCTTGAATATTGAGCAGTAGGCTGTATTTCTTGTTTCCTGCTAGAAACAGTGACGGAGCCGTACATATCTATGCCTAGCGCGTATTATCCGATGACCTGCGTAGTATCTGAATGTCCCCGTGCATTATCTGATACACTTCCAAAAATGTTGAGTAAAAAAGGTCCACAGCTGTAATATTGAGTAAAATCCTTAGTCAAAGTTTGAGTAACCCTTATACAACAGCTGAGTATATTTTTAACCCAACAAATGACTAAAGATTTAGAGTCAACAGATGAGTGAAGGTTTATTCAACTTTGACTAAGATTTCCTCAACATTAAGAGCATGTCCTGTTTACTCAACATGAGTAAAATAATTTTTACAAGTGTACTGCCGGCTTTGGGAATAAAATAGAGGGTGTTACCTAACTATGCATTCACCTCTTGCAATGGTCTTGGTTTTGTTGAGGAGAAGGAAACTGTTAAGCAAATTGCTCCCTTCATATATCTGCAAGTTCGGCGGTTCGAGCTCCGTGCAATGTCGAATCGTGCAAAAAGTGAATTTATACACCCAAATGATACTGTCCTCAAATATCTGATGGGCATCGAACCGAGGCAAGCGGTTTGAACGCAGCTAGCTTTTAAGCGTGATGCAGATTTACTGTCCTTGGGGAAACATCCCGTGAGGTCTTATTTGGGATAGAGAAAAGTGACATATTGGACAAAGTCTGGAAGTTAAATCCAGACTTTTTGTAAGTCGAGTTCAATAAAAGCGACATCAATTCAATATCCATCTATAAATAACAAAAACTTTACCCTGCAACAGTTTCAATTTCGGGTAAAACGCATCCATGCGACCAGAGGCGAACTTTGGTTGATAAGTGTGTAATAGGTCTGTGGTTGAAAATCGCATAGGTCACCCCTATTAAAAATTGTAGGTTCACTCTGCACGTAGCACGTATTATTTTCACTGAATGTTACTCATGGATCTTAGGATATTTTCTTTGCTGGCATCACAAGGTCATCGGAATGCGCATACATGAATAAACGTGACTGACAGGTCGACGAAAATTAAAATGTTTGTCAATTATTCCCTACAGCAGTACATATTACATGTACATATCCCAATTTAGGCTACCGCTCATTGAACCGATGGAACGCGTTGCTTCATCAAGAAGAGGCATATGAATAGATGCAGTGAAACATTATTATTTTTTGACGATAGTGCTGATTGTCTTAATGGCGATAATGATGATGTCAGAAATGATTTATTTTGGCAAAAGTCTGACAAAGCCATACCTCTCGAATTTTTGTCTTTTAAACCTTTGGTTGAAACAGTGCTGAGGAAGGTATTCATATAGGCTCGGCAAATCAGGTTCATCCTTTCATGTAAGGTAATCATGGCATAGCCTGCAGAATCGTCTATCAGAGGATCAAAGATTACAACGTTGTACAGCTTATATAGTCTAACGCATGAATATCTTACACCACGGACACACCGCCAAATAAGGACTTAAACATTATTAGCCAATTTTTGAAGAGCGCCCCAATTTCAAAATTTTATATTTTTGCACAGTTCCGTTGGTAAGTCTAGGAAACTATACCTGGAAACGAGAATGCTAAAAAATGCGATTATCACAAAATAAGGATTTTGTAATTAGAATTGGGATCTCAGATTGGGCTTAACGGCGAGATGGAAATGCTCCGTTTATGTCGTCATGATGAAATAGTGCCACTTTACTCGGGAAAATAACCTCTAATTGGTTGCCTGAACTATTAAAACAATAATGGATGAGCGTAGACACGTACATGGAGCGTATTTCCCGCTATTTCACATTGGAGGCCGTTTCCAGCAGCCGCTTGTTTATTATTGGGGATACCCGATAATAATGATTCTGACAAAATTCCTCGTTTGTGACCACATAGACATTTTAGAGCCTTAACCAGTCACAGGTATAGTTACTAGCCAGTTACCAATGCAATCGTGTAAAAAATCTCAAAATTTTTGAAAAATTGGGGGCGCATCTTCAAAAATGGGAATAGTGCCTTAACCGAAAAACTGATTGCAACAGAATTAAATTTCTTCAAAATTGTTATTCTCTTATCAAACTACATGTTATCAAAATTAACGAGGTAAAAGATAGTTTTAGAGGGGATAAGTACTATAAAGGAGTCAAAATAGGGAAATATCGAAATAGTAGCACTAGCAGGTTAATCACCTTTCATAGGATAAGGTATAGTTTCGCCGATCTGCACATCGTCTTCAATAAATTGCCCTCATGTACGGCAAAATAGGTTCAACGTTCAAAATGGAGGGTAAATTTCAGACTGTTTCAATGTGCGGATAATGAGGCGAATACAGTTTCGTAGTGAGTGATTTATTTAATGATTAGTAGAATTTATTCTCCACAGGAGTCTTTTTTTTACAATGCACTAAAGATGTAATGGCGTTGAAACTGGGCATATGATGATGACGTGTACTGAACTGATGATGGACGATATAGTCCACTCAATCTAAGAAAAATACTAGGTACATCTAGACAAAATTGCAGTAGATCGGTTTTTGCTACTAACTAGCAAGAACACGCTCTCCTAAACCACATTAAAAAGTTAGAAAATAAGGAAAGACATGGAAAGACATGATAATTTCAATTATATTAAGTGGACACGTATTAAACATATTTCCAAAAATGTACAGATCATAAAGTACAGATTCATAAATCGTTCAGTAAATTTTCAAATTTCCGTTACTATATATTTCATATGTTTTGCATGGTTATGCCTGCAAAATGTGTAGCACTTGCAATTGGTATTTAATAATGAAAAAATCCGGGATGGGGAGATCTTTATTCAGCAAACAGTATTCAAACAAAATGGGTCAATTTGATAACAGGATTGGGGGGGGGGCATCCTATCTGAAGTGATGGGTTTATATGTGCCTCGGCAGTGAAAAGTAGGGTACTTTCCAATGTACCCAAATAGGTCATTCGGGACACAAAGTTGATAAAATGTGCTAATCCAGTATCGAAGTTTCATGGCTGCCACTGATGGTAACAACCTGAAGTTAAAATAGGAGAGACATTCTGCGTAACGTAGTGGAAAGTTTTTACCGCGAATATAACCGCCAACACAGCCTCCTTTCCATAATCTACATCTCAAGAGACACGCTGTCACTTGCAAACCAACGAGACCAGCAGAAATGGCATGTATATGGAAAAGACTTCATGGGAAAAGTTTCGACCTCTTGCCACTACACAAGATTACCAAACTCAGTAAGTAATAATGTGGACGACCGTCACCAAATGGGAACCTGTCAGCTGATACATTGGGCCAGACAAAGAGGTTGCATTACAAAACTACTGGTTGGAGGGAAATAGGCAATCTATTTTCCCGAGTACTGGCCGCTACAGGCCTACCACCCGAACCGGAGGGTGAGGGTGGTAGGCTGAGTAGTACAACGGAGTTCATACTGAAATTTCGGGGGGATGGTTCAGACGAGTCATTATCATCTTTTGCCTTTTCACCTTTACGAATCACCCTCATTCTCACCAATGTCAAAAAACGACGTAAAGGTTCCCTGTACTGAAGGCCTGTAGCCAGTACCGAGGGAAAAGATTGCACTATTCCCCGACATAGCATGTAGTATTGTGTTATTAACCCCCCGTACAAATGGTATGAGATAATGGGCAGAGAATTTTTACCTATCTTTGCGGAATGTAACTTGGCTTTAAAAATCGCCATCCCGTTTACGGATGTACGAAACTGCCGACTTGAAATCGCACCAAACAAACTCTCAAGTAGGCACATTGAGCACATTCGCAAGAGAACTTCCGTTCCGGACATGTCTGAAAAGATGTTTACAGCCTTCCGGACGACAAAGTCGCGGGTTTTGTGCATCTTTTTTGTATAACGCAGCAATTTCGTCGTCTCGCAAAGACGCTGACCGACTATACAGCGGCGGCCATTGTGTGGTTGTTTGTTTAACAAACGGAGCAAGTTCTCTGTCTCTGGAGAACGTAATAAACTGAAATGCGGCCTTAACGCTAACAAGGATAACTATTGCCCCTGGGTACGATGATGTAGTTGAAAGTAGTACAAACTACCGACGGAAATAGCTCAAATTCACAGATAGCTCGAATTATCCTCACGGAGTCCAGCGCAATTAACAATGAAATGAAAGGATTATGCCTATATATCATGAATTTTAAGGTGTAATAATATAGGTTTCAACACAGGAAGCTCTCTACTTAGCAAACCGGTCAGAATAACACAAACCTTGATGAACCTTTATTCAATCACAAGATAGAGACATTCCCTCCCATCCAGAACTGACTTTCACTATAGCAGGAGCTAAAGCCTGAAGGACCAGTAACACAACCAAACTGAACACCGGGTCTCATTACATTTTGGAGGGATTCCACATCTTGAAAAATTGATCATCCCACTTTAATACATCAATTATAGTGCCATAACATAATCATGCAACTGTAACAAAAAAGTTTACTGAAACAAAGATCATATATTCTAAAAAACTTAAAACATTTAATGAAACAAGAATAATTAATATGCTGTAGAATAATCCAAAATATAGGCAAAAGCGGCACATAGGTTTTATGCAAAATTAGATGTTTTGCAAGCTTTCCTGTTTTTCTAACCCCTTTTGATATGTTGTGGGAGGTCCTTACAAGCAAGTTACAGCGAGAAAAACTGTTTGAATTTTGGTCTAGTCACGGTAGATTGAGTGGACTAAACATGTCGTAATGCTTAAAATTGGTACTGAAAACTCTTGACAAAGCTGCATTTTAAACGTTGGTTAAACAGTGCTGAAGGAGGTTATCACTATAGGCCAGGCCATGTACGACAAATAGGACTTAACGAAAAACAATTGCCCACTATAATATAATAATAATATTGTTACCCAGAAAACTCTAACAAATCCAAAATCAAGTCAGTGTAAATATTTTAGAGGGGAAGGTTTATAACACTTGAGTCAAAATACGGAGACAAAATTGTAACGCGTGAAAGATAAACATGTAAAAAGATATGGTTTGCCCAATCTGACAGTTGTGGCGATTGATGCAAAATACAAGTTCAAAGTCAAAATGGAGGTAAGTTTTCAGATTGCTTCAAATTGTTCGTCCAATTGGCCAAAAATACATTGTTTGCGCTATCTATGATATTTTGTTGCATAATTCGTATGCAAAATATGACTGCGGTCTATGGAGATTACTAATGATAACTCTGTTATGTCTCGCCTTGAACTGTCAAACAAAGCGCCTATATAAATTTTCTAGTTTGACCAAATGGACAATTTACAACCAGTGTGAACAAAATCAGAGCATCCTGTTAATTTTAGCATAGGATGACCTTGAATAAGTCCATATTGTACCAAAACTATAGATCATAGGTAGGTCAAACTATACTGTTTAAACCTTGGGAATAGCCCAATAAATTTGTACGCTTAAATCACTTCCACAAATTCCAATGTTTACATCAGTACAAACATTCCCTCTTATTTTTACATTTCAATTAATTGATTGTGGTAAACTTTTAATATAATTTTGTGTACAATTTCGCAGTATATTGCCACCCAAGTTATTTATGTTACAATTGTGTTTGTTTCAAACAATAAAACTCTTGATAGCAAATATAGGCCTACATCTGTTGTACAAACAGAAAAAAAAAATAAACATATGGTGACCAGGTTTGACTACCCCATACCGAAGCACGAAAGGCAGCAAGCTGGGGTATTGGATATAGGTGCCGTGGTGGTCGTATGGAACACCATTGACTGTAACAAAAAGTTCAAGTTACACACAAGGTTTGAATAATGGTAAAATCTTAATTTTCTAAGGCACCTGGTGAGAAGCAGGACGCACATGTGGTCCATTAGATGTCATTAGGTTTGACCAAAAAATACAATTAGTAATTGGTTATTAAGTAGGGTATTTCGTTAATGCATAGAGGGGGGTAAATTGTTAACGGAAATCAATTTGACAGATATGACCAAATGAGTTGTTTTCAACAAATGAACCGATGACGCAATTCTTTCATTCAGAATATAGCAAATGTGATTGAATGGTTTCGAGGTAGAGAGATTTAATATTAATGGAAAATATGATGAGTATAATACAATATTATATATCGATGGCATTGATTTGACTTGAGAAAAGAATAACACTGTAGTATAAAACAAATGTCCCTGTTTGTGTTTGTACAATAGCTTGTGTATGGACCTCTATCAATCAAATTTGGTTTGTTCGAGGTTTCGTGAAATGGAAAATTCATACTTGACATCATGCTCTTTTTACTATCGCACGCACATTCAGCCGATTTTC